>CAJQZJ010001638.1:16732437-16744989 GCA_907164525.1 Lophiomys imhausi | reverse complement strand
GGGGGGGGGGGGGGGGGGGGGGGGGGGGGGGGGGATCACCGTAGAGTTGGATCCCGGAGTTCAGGGTCAGCCTGATGCAGGGCAAACTCTAAATAGAGAAAGACTTCGATCCAGGGGTGGTGGAACACATCTTTGATCCCTTCAGATAGGAAACACAGGTCCTAGATCCAAATAATTAGAGTTCAGAGACACACACATGGGATTTGGAGGGACCTAGGTTTGGAGGCTACTTACAAAAGGCCTTCTCGATGCAGGCAGATTGTCCTTTGGGATCTCAAAATATATATACTAGAGCTGGTTTAGCTCCAAAGTGACAGAATGATTTCTTCTTTAATCCGGATTGAAAGATAACGCTTTGTATGTTGTCAGAAGGCCAAATTTGCTTCAGGAGAAGTACTACCTAGCCCCCCCCTACCCCCCCCCCAAAAAAAAGAGGGCAATTGTCCTAGGGTTGGGATTGGGGCAGGGCTCAGATCTTATCTTTCCAGGAGAATCCAAGCGTTCATTAGGGGAGCCCGGGGACGGCTGGACAGTGGAAACCTCAGCAGAGAGCAGAATCAGGCACCAAGGAGGATGAGTGACCCAGTTGATTCTGCCTGGCAGACTTCCTCAATAGCTGTCTCCATCGGGGGCCTGCAACCACCACAGCAATCCAGTGTCGCTGGGACCGCTCAGCTCTACACAATACCCTGGCAGGAACCTCAGTGAAGCCTGCAAGATCAGCTTCTGCCTACAAACCCCTTAGGTCATCTAAACAGCTGAGAACAGAAGGACTGAACATAAAAGGATTGTACTAACATTTTTAACCATTTTTTCCATTTGGGTTCGGGCCCCAAACAGGTCTACTACGACCCAAATCAGTAGGAAGTCACTTTAAGAGAGAGACGTCCCATGCCCAGAGGGTGGGGAGGGTGTTTCTCTGCCCTTCGTTTTGGTTATTTGAAGGATAACTGAAAACTCTGATATTTAGGGGAAGAGACTACAAGGTGATAAATGGTCCTGTTTAATGGGTTTTGGCGGTTAGCCCCAGGGACTTCCTACTTTTCCTTTTCTGTATCCTTCTTCCTCTCCTATGTAGGAGTGCATGGGCTTGAGAAAAATGAGATATAGACCTAGCACAGGAAGGTCCAAGAAGAAGGGGCAGATTATTGAATATGCCCTTATACCTTTGTATATTGACACAAAATTAGTAGTTTATTTGGCTAAAGTGGTATTGACCATTGTTTATTGTGCAAAAATAAGATCGTATTGGATTACATCGGTATTGATCTTTGTACATTGATACAAAATTAAGATTATAGTTGGCCACAATGGTATTGACCCTTGCATATGGACGTAATATTAAGATTGTATTGGGCTACATAGGCATTGATCTTTGTATATTGATACATAATTAAGAATATATTTAACCACAATTGAATAGATCTTTGTATATTGATACAAATTTAAAGGTAACGCTTCCTAATGGTATCATACCTAGAGATACTTAAAAATAAAATGTGAAGCTCTGACCTCTTGATACCAACCGTCTAAAACGGTCTGGGATAGTTAAGTAAAACAAACTCCTAGTCATGCAAACATGTCACTTTGTTAGCTACTATGACAGTCTATCACAGATATTCTCTAAACTACCCAGTAATCAAGTTGCTAAGAGACAAGCAACATTTGCTTATCTAAATACAAGAGATGGATAGGGCATCTTCAAAAACCCCAAGAGATCTGCAGAATATGGCATTCAAAGATGTTGTCTTAAATCAAGATTTTTTTATATCGAGAGATATCAGCACCTGACAGCACCCCCTATTCTACTCCAAGTAGAAGATAAGCATCGAAGAACCTCCACTGTAAGATGGTTGAATTAGTGGCAAGCCTATCTCTTGGCATGAAAAAACCCCTTGCACCAACTGCAGACAGCCTGCTGTCCAAAAAGGACAAAACTTGGTAGCAGGGAAGTCGACAGCCTAACTCTGCCAAGACAGGGTAGGTAAGTCCTTCATAATCCCTGCTCTACAACAAATGTCTATCAGAGAAACAGGACCCAAAGCCTGAAGACTAATGTTGGAATGTATGGAGAGAAAATGGGAACTGTCCAGGCAGTCATTGGTATGTCCTTTCTTAGTTTTGGAAGCTGCAGGCCCTGCACTTCCTATATAAGCAAATATATTTATCCCTCTCAGGTCTCTGAGATGGTTGAAGAATAGACAGCTAGAATCTCATAGTTAAATTTTGAGTTGTTTAGGAATCAAGAGGGTGTTATAGATCTAAGAAGATACTCTTAAAAGTGTGTTGCAAATTAGTATGAATGTTGAGTCACATATAGACCTTTAAACTCAAGGAGATGGTTAGATAGTAGAATGTTAAAGTCAGGGGCCAAATATGTATAAACTGGACATTGGGAAGGTATACTGGGCCATTTAACTCTCATAAATGTGGCATATTTATATCTGTTGTTTTGTATAATACTTACTGTTATAAGAGAAGGAACCATCTGTTGGACTGAAAGGGGAAACTTCTGGGGGGAAGAGGGTGGAAGGGCGGGATAGGAAGGGGGAATAGGGAGGGATTTGTGACTGAGATGTAACTTGAAGAAAAAAAAATAAAGTATTAAAAAAAAAAAGATCTCTAAAGTTTAAAAACCTCTGCTTCTTGGAACTTCAGATGACCCATGGTGAATTTTATCTCATTCTAATAGCTTAAGTTATTCCCCTCAGTGCTTTGGTATTCAATTTGGATTATGTCAGATTTTCCTTTCTATAGCCAAAAATATAACAGTTTTTAAGTCAATGCTAAAAATCTGAAGGTGGAATTAAACTACTTTAAGGCTTGAGATACAACACTTAAATATTCTCTCTCTCCCTCCCCCTCTCCTCTCTCTGTCTCTCTGTCTCTTGGTCTCTCCCTATGTCTCTGTCTCTCTCTCTCCATACATACATACACACACACACATATATATGTATATATACATGAATATGGTTCAAGTACCAAGGAAATTGACACAGCCAATGTAATTTTTACATTTATTTATTTATCTTTCTTACTTAATTTTTAATTGAGAATTTATATAATGTGTTCCTTGAGAATATCATATAATGTGTTTTGATTGTATGAATCCCTTTTCCTTAACTCTACCATATCTACCCTTTCCTACCCACCCAGCTTTGTATCTTCTTTATCCATCCTTTCTTTCTGTTCCTTCCTTCCTTTCTTCCTTTTTTTTTTCTTTTTTAAAGTCAACCATTCTAATTTGTGCTACTCATATATTCTTGAATGTGTGGCCTTCTACTGTGCCATGGATTATTGACCAGGGCCTACACTCTTAAACACAACTGTTCTCCCTTTCTCAGTGCTGTTAGTAACCAAGAATGGGACTTCATGCCTACTTGTCCTCTTCATGCTGGAATTTTTGTCTGACTTATGCTTGTGTAGGTCTTGTGCATGTTGTTACAATCTCTGTGAATTCATAATTGCAACTATTCTGCATCTGGAGAACACTGTTTTCTTGTAGCCACTCACCACTGTTGGGTATTACAATCTTTCTGCTTTCTCTTCTACAATGATCTCTGGGCCTTAGGAGGAGAAATTGTGATACAGATGTTCCATTTTGGGCTGGACATTCCACAGTCTCTTATTCTGCACCTGGATTTGTTGCATGTGTCTGTGTTTATGGCCATCTCCTAAAGAAGGAAGTTTCTCTAATGAGGGTTGGGAGATGTAGTAATCTGTTGGTGTAATAAAGCAGCAGGAGGCCGGTTAATACTATATCCATTGCAGTGTTGTTCAACCTTCCTAATACTGTGAGCCTTCAATACAGTTCCTCATGTTGTGGTGACCCCAAACCATAAAATTGTTTTGTTGTTACTTCATAACTGTAATTTTGCTACTTTTATGAGTAATAATGTAAACATCTGTCATGTAGGCTATTTGATATGTGACCCTTAAAGGGATCATGACCTATAGTTGAATACTTCTGATAGAGGAATAATAGGAGTAGATTCTCTCCCAGGGCCTATGAGTCCATTCTTCGTATTATATAATAGACCTACAACTTTGTAAGGTCTTTCAAAGTTTGTCATTTCATAGAATTTGATATATGACTTTTTAAGAAAATGTTTTCTGAATGATGAACCTGGATAATTACTACTCCAGTGATGTTTTAGCAATATTATTTTATTTCTTTTCTTTTTTTAATTTTTATTTTGGAACTCAATATACCTTTATTTATTTATTTTGTGTGTGTGTGTGTGTGTGTGTGTGTGTGTGTGTGAAGTCCACATTTTTTCTGTTTTTTTTATAATTTATGTTTTATTTCTTCAAGTTACATCTCAATCACAATCCTCTCCCTACTCCCCCCTCCAGTCCCACCCTTCCACCCTCTTCCCCCTCAAATCCCATCCTCTACCCTTTTTTTTTTTTAGTTTAAGGTAGATCTTTTCCCCCCCAACAGCTCCCACTTTCAGTCCAATGAATGGTTCTTTCTCTTATAACAATAAATACAATACAAAACAACAGAAATAAATAGGCCACAATTATGAGAGTTATATGGCTTAGCATACATTCCCAATGTCCAGTCCATATGTATTTGGCCCCTGACTTTAACATTCTACTATCTAACCATCTCCATGAGTTTAAAGTTCTATATCTAACTCAGCTTTCATACTAACTTGCCTCATAATTTTAAAAACATCTAAGATCCAGAACAACCTCTTGATTCCTAAACAACTCAAAATTTAACTATGAGACTCTAGCTATCTATTCTTCAACCACCTCAGAGACCTGAGAGGGATAAATGTATCTGATTATATAGGAAGTGCAGGGCCCGCAGCTTCCAAAACTAAGACATGACATCTCTTGGTAGTAGAGAAACATGAGACAACAAGTCAGAATTTTCAATTCAGAACGAAGTTATTAGAAAAGAGTCTCATCACAGAGACATAGACAATGTCGTACTTTCATCCACAGTGTGCACAGCACTATGCTTGGAACAGGAATCTATTGCAATTCCACAGGGTGAGGCTCTTGTTCTTGAAAGGAAAAGAATAGTGTATTTTTCTTGCATATAATTTATGATATTGCTTTATATGTATTGTCATCTCATTTTATTTCCTATAATTACTTCTAATGTAATATTTGTAGAATATATTCATTGTTTATGAGTGTTTATTAGTACTGTGGATTATTTATGTTTGGATATAAATTAATACTCTTCTTAAAGCATGTTTAGAAACATGGTTTTTAGGAAAGCATCAAAAACTTCGGATGGAAACTGGATTAGGTACAGAACTTTAAACTCATTGAGATAGATAGATAATAGAATATTAGTATCAGTTGCCAAATACGTATTGACTGGACACTGGGAATGTTGTTATATCTTATAATTTTCATAATTGTGGCCTAATTGTTCTTATTGTTTTGTATTGTATTTATTGTTATAAGAAAAGGAGGCTTTAATTGGACTAAAAGGGGGAGCTGTTGGGGGGAAAGATACACTTTAAATAAAAAAAAAAGGCAGATAGGAGGGTGAGGGGGAAGAGGGTAGGAGGGTGGGACCAGGAGTAGGAGGAGGGAGAGGACTGTGATTGAGATATAACTTGAATAATTAAATAAAGGAATGTTGAAAAAAAAAACCCTCAGTCTAGCATTAGCTATTTTGATTGACATACCTAACTGAACTTCACCTGGAACTATAAAACAATGGTGTGAGATGGGCTATATGTTGCTTTCTACTTACCAAGTGTGAAAACAGCTGAGAAATTGTTTGTCCAAGAACTGAGGGTCTGACTCAGGAGCCTACAATTTCTCCTTGGAGCCCAGGTCCTAATCAATAAGAACCTCGATTCTTCAACAACATGAGAAATTGTAAAACAATTGGACAGCTAAGGAAATCCTTGTCAAATTACTCTGCTCAGATTGATGAGGAATACAGGAACTGCATAGTTAGCTAAATGGAACAAGAACTTCTCTTAAGATATCCAAACATTTCTATTCAGTTATATATGTATTACATTGCTATTCAGTGATATATATATATATATTATATATATATAATATATATATTATATATATATAATACATTTCTATTCAGTTAGAATTCTTTTACTAAGGGCAGAAGGCATCATTGTCACTAAATACATAACTACAGAGAAAATAAATGGATTATTTCAGTATAATATTCAAAATAAGATCAGTAGAAAAAAAGTAATTAGAAAGAAAAAATAAGTAAGACAACCACAAAACTTACTAATAGCCACATGTAGAATCTTGTACCTTTTAGAACATATATTATAAAAAGTGTCTAGGACAGTCACAAAAATCATGTGTCTGGATAAAGTAAAAAATTAAGATATCACAGTCCATGCTCTCTGATACCTGCATAGTTAAATAGTCATGGGACATAGTAAAATCATATGCAGTTGACAGCTTTGGTGTCATTATTAAAGGCTGGCAAAAAGCATGGTACTTTCTGCTCATCCTTAAAAAAAGAAAAAAACTCCCTAATACAAGGAGAGATGCATTAAAAAATTTAAGATCTAACCCCCTCAAATAGAAAATAAACAAAAAATTATACAAATGATATATAAAGCCAAACTCTAATTCGAATAATAAAGCAGATAAATTTCCATGAGCTTGAAAGAAATAAAAAAAGAGAGAAATTATAAGCAATATTATAAAGGAACGAAGCTATGATGACAGATGTGGAAGAGGTTAAAAGGAATAAGAAAAATGTTCAAGACACTCATTGGAAATATATTCAACAGTTTAGAGGAAAAGGGTATCATTATGGCTAACTGATCTGAAAAAAAGCAGCTCAATACACTAACTTCTGCAGAAAATGCTGGAAAGGTGAACAAAAATAAGCCATTAAAGAAATTAATAGGAGCAGATGGCTTTGTGGCTGTGTTTGATTAAATCCTGAGAGATTATGCAATCCATGTGTTTAAACCATTCCAGGTCAGGGCAAAAGATGTCAATCCCCTCGCATAATTCATAAATCCAACATAATCTCAGAGCTTAATTAGCATAGTGCAGATAAAATGCTGCCATCCAACTTCTTAGAATTTTCATGGCAAAAATTCAAACAAAACCACCATGAAGCTGATATGAGAATCATATAAAATATAAACTAAACCAGGCTATTACTGAGTAGCAGTAATTCCAGAAATCCAGGAGTGAAATCAAAAAAGTTGTTAGCATGATTTTACATGCTGAAAGGAGAGAAATGCTGCAACTTTACCAATAAGGATAATGCACCTAAAGGACTTTGCTAAAATTTGCTGGACAGTTCTAATAAGAACTGTGTGAAAAAAAGAGAGACTACTTAACCCGTAATTAAAACCTATCACAACCATGGGTACATAAATCAAATTGTTTATGCTAGCCAGGCCACAGTGTAAAGTAAGGTAGTAATATTCATGCTTGACAAAACCCATAAAATAACTGGTATAGATTTGAAAGCATCTTCTTGCAGAAACTATGCTTGAATGGCTGAAAAAAAAAAAAAACAAAAAACAAAAAACCAACAACTAAGAAAGACCTACATTTCCAAAAAGGAAGTAAGAAAGTGTAGGACATTGATTACTGGGATAAAGTTCTGTCATTGTGACAAAGAATCTTTAAAAGAAAAAAAGGCTCATTTTGACTCACAAGTCCAGAGGCCTCAGTGCATTCTCAGTTGTCCTTTTTTTTTTGCATTTCTGCAGGCAGAAAACATGGTGGAAGAAGACAGTAGAATAAAAACATCCACCAGAGGGCTGGAAAGTGGAGGATCAGAGTATAAAAACACACACACACACATACACACACACACACACACACACACACACACACACACACACACACACACAAGTATATATGTCAGTAATATATATGATATATATCAGTATATATATATATCATATATATATGTATCATTATTATTTTGTATATTCACTGCAGTGACAAAAGCCATGAACACTAACTTGGGAATAAATTCTTCAAAAAGGATACAGAATGTATGCTTTTAAAAAACCCCACATTTTTATGTAAAGACAAAAATTTCTAAACAAATGTACCAGGATACCCTATTTTTAGATGAGAAGAGTTAAAATTGTGAAAATTCTATGCAATCAAAATTAACATAAATTTATACTAACTAAAAACCCCGCATGTACTGAGAGGGGTGAGATCCAGTGAAATTATTTAAAAAGAAAACATACTGAGCAAAAATGGTTCAGCATAACCAATAAAATTAGAAAAAGAAGACTAGTGAGGACATATTAAGGCAGAAAAACATTCTACAGAGCTACAATAACTCAGTGGGGACTCAGAATGACAAAGAGATTAAGGGCAGAGAAAGACTTGCATTTTATACTTCAGTGGTGATAGGATGGAGGGTCCTTTGTTCTTAAATGTTGTTGGGAAAACTGGCCCTCCATTTGTAGGGAAATGGAGAACAAGGTCTTCTAAGTGAACCTGAGCAAATCTCATCTGAAATGAGAATGAAGCAGCATCCACAGGGCCTGTGTACGTCTGCCCCAGGTCCTCTGTGGCTTCCAGTTTAGTGTTTGTATGGGATTCCTAAGTGGACAAACGAGAGGGTCTCTGATTCTCATGTCCTTTCTCGGGCTCTTCCCCTTCTGTTAGTTTGTGTTGTCTGACCTCTATGTGACTGTTTTTGTTTTATGTTATTATATTTTATGTAAAATATCAGTGTTTTCAGAATATTTGCAGCATAAATGCCAGTTAAAGTGTTATTGTCTTTAATATACAATGAGAATTTGCACACTGATGGCCCAAACCCAACAAGGGGGAAAAGACAAAGGATTTGAATAGTCATTTCACAAAGAAATAAGTCTAGATGGGCAACAAACAAATAAAAAGATGATCAACGTTTTATTAGGGGATATCTGATTTTACAAAAATTGAATGACTTTCTTTTGTTCCCATTTAAGGAATTGTGAAGCAGATTATAGCTGCTGCCAGTGGGAATTTGGAAAAAAAGATATCCTCATGTATGGTTTGTAGTATGTATCATTGGTGAGGCAACCTGCAGATACTATAAAATGCAAAAAATATTAAGCAAAATTTAAAACAAAGTTTAGGGGCTGGAAATTTGGCTGAGAAGTTTAGGGCACTAGATGAAGAACCCAGCACCCATGTGGTGATTCCCAGCTATCTGTAATTCTAGGCCTTGGGAATTTGACACTCTCTTCTGACCTCTGTAGGCACCAGGCACACAAGTAGTGTATAGATGCATATGCAGGCACAGCACACTCATAAACATAAAATAAATAAAAAATTAAAATAAAAAAAAATAAGGGTAGGATTTTTAAAAACATGATGGCCCAGCAATTCAATTCCCATGATTCTAAGCCAAAGAAGTAAAACTGCAAGAGTACAGGGATGTTTACCCCAGCTTCATTTCTAAAGATGCCGTTCTGAGAAACAAAGTCAAGGACCAGATTGGAGCAAGAACAGAAGAGAGAGGGGCGGGGGTGAAACAACAAACAGAACGTACTTAGAGCTTGCTACTAAGTGCTCCCATGGAAGGAGGTATCATTCGTGGTTGAAATAAATGTAGAGACAGACACAGAAAAGAGCTTCTGAGATGACCAGGGCTTCTATTTACAGGTATTAATTAAGAACCAAGTCACATTTACTTTTGGCAGAAATCAGGGACCAACTTGAGAACTCTACCCCCATCTTTACTTTTAGTTCTGTGTATTTGGATAGTAACAGTTTTGGAGATCTTAAAGTGTTAATTTTAAAATGACTTTTTAAAAAAATTTTTAATTTTCTTTGTTTCCCTATCGAGCCAGAGTGTTTTCAGTTGGTGAGATTATACAATGATGAGTTTTCTCTTGGTATTTCAATATGACCATGGTGCATTGTATTTTGTTTTGTAAATTTCTCGCCTAATGGAATGAATATAATGCATTGCTGGTTTTTGCAGTCAGTGTTGCTCATAGTAGGAACTCAATGGTTGGGTTATCAAGATTGAATTCAGCTTTCATTCAAGAGTGCTTTCCCATTTAGTTACCAAAGGCTGACAAACAAGAATTTCTACACCCAGACCATCACATTCCTTCTGATGCAAAAGATAGTCTATCATTTTGCTGCCTAAAGGATCTGCAAAATGTAGACCTCCAGTCACAATGAATGCCAATTTCATCTTGGGTCAAGTGTGTGTTTCCTCGGATAACAGGTGATTAAACCTATCAGAGTATACCTTGTGGACTGGCTGCACTCACCACGTTCTGGTGGTTTCTAAGGCAACTGATTAAACAACCTAAGAACACAGTCCTTATTTAGACAGCCGCCCTTGGAAAGGTAGGCTTTCTTCCCCAACAGGACATCGTGGGAGACAGGGCTTGTTTGATTTAGTCACAAGGTGCTTGGATACGTTTTTGGTAGAACCTCCTGGAAAATGTTACTGATGTAAATATGTACAGAGTTCCGTTTTGCCAATTCAAAAAACACTTGGGGTGATTGCTGGTAAATAGGAGGCAGTTCAATGAAAACCCTGTTTCTCTCCTAGCCTCACTTTTTATTTACTTATTTTCAACGGTCATATTGATGATGTTGAGCCAACACCTCAGTGAAGGACTCTCTTTTACAAAATCCACAGTGCTGGGTGGGTCCAAGACAGAAAGGCTTTTCATGCAGTTATTCTGTGCGGCCTCAACACCCACCCCTCATGAGGCTCCCCTGAGGTGAATTCAGTGGTTCTCTGCCCTGAGCTCTTAGGCTTCCAGGGAGTCAGGGCTTAGTTGCAATGGGTGCTAATGACCTTTTTTTTCTTCCTTTCTTTTGTTAAATAGCTACTCTGAGGTCAGAGCAGAAAATAGTTCATACATTTCTATAATGCTCCCAGCCTCAACCTTAGGCTCAATTTCTCTTTATGGACTTATTACCCAAATCCCTGAAATGAAGCAATTTTTTTTTTCATTAACCCGCTGAAGTGTAACAGGAGAATTTCATTAGCACATAAAAGTTACTACCTTTGCTCTTTCTTCCTGTGTGAATATTAAATCTTAGCTATCAGATGTGAGAGGCAATATTTGCTGCTCTTTGGTGCAAGAATATTGGTGATTACATTTCCATACATTTTCAGGGGAATGATGGCTCTCATCACAAGGCTGACGTTCTTGGGGGAGAGTTCAAAAATGGCCTTATGTTCACATACATTCTAGAGTGACTCCATTCTGCAAAGCTTATATTAGAACATAAATTCTGAGGTCTTAACAGCTTTCTTCACAAATATACCCTTATTTTTCTTCTATAGTACCTGGCATGTAGGAAGAGCCTTGAAAACTGATAAGTGAATAAAATGGATGCATGAATGTCTTACATTGTAATCTGGGCCATGGTGACAGTCAGATGCCATGTTAACTGGGATTAGGAGAGGTTTTGAGATATCCACCCTCCCAAAGTAGAAATTGGTAGGAACTAGGTGGCTGAAAGCTTGCAGGGGAGGCCATTTCAGAAAAAAAAAAAATTCATTCAGCTATGTGTATACAAAAGGTGATAAAAAATGATAATCAGCTACTGTCTACTATACACACTGCAATTAATCCACATGGAACCCAGCAAGGAATTCCAAAAGATTAATGACATTCCTAATGCTACATACAGAATAAGTTAGAGTTCGGGCTAAAATCCCAGCTGCGTTGAAATCCCAGGCTACTTCGGTATTAGCGTATGAATAATAGACATACATGGAGGTTCATATTTGATAGGAAGGGTCTCTTGTGCCTTTGACTATACCTGAAGAATGTGTAAGCCAGTGGCTAAAGATTTTGGGAACCTGAGTAGGACCATAGTCCCTGGAGAAGCATCTTCATAATTTTCAGGCAGGTGGCTGGAATCCTGCCACGTGGATAGGAATTTTGGTGAAGAGTTGGGTACATCAGGCTGGAGGAAGGGACAGTTCAAGACTCAGAGGGATCGGGTACTGACCAGCCCGCAGAGATAGTGTCTCAGACAAAGGATATGTAAGCTCTTCTATTAATGAACAACAATAAATGATTATAAATTTAGCTTACAACAATCATTGGGCTCTTTCTTTCTTTTCTTTTCCTATACAAATAAAAAGAGACACTTATTTTGGCTCACAGTTTCAAAACTTTGAGCCTGTGGTGAAGCAGCAGTTTGAGGCAGAAGCCAGTGGGAAAGCAAACTCACTCATCCCAGGGTTAAGAAACAAGACAGAGGAAGAATGGCTGAAATCCTGTTGTCCCCTCCAGGAGCATAGCCCTAACAACCTGGAGCTCTCCCACCAGGACTCACTTCTTAGAACTTCCAACAGTGTCACTCTGGAGAACAAGCCTTCAACATTCGGGCCTACAAGTAACATTTATGATCTATATCATTACACTCAATAGACTCAGAGTCCTCCAGGTCAGTCCAGGTGGATTTTACTGGGTTTTGAGGTCCTGATCTATGGCTCCCTCCACTCAACAGTGGAACATTCCTTTCATCAATGCACTCTGACACTTTGAATCTCTTCTTCTTCTTCTTCTTCTTCTTCCTTCTTCTTCTTCTTCTTCTTCTTCTTCTTCTTCTTCTTCTTCTTCT
>CAJQZJ010001638.1:16685104-16732427 GCA_907164525.1 Lophiomys imhausi | reverse complement strand
CTTCTTCTTCTTCTTCTTCTTCTTCTTCTTCTTCTTCTTCTTCTTCTACCAGCTGGATAAAAAGGGCTGATATGACTGCACTAGGCCCACAAACTCTAATAATGCTGGTATTTTAGGGTGATTGATTACTGACCCTAACTCCATTGAAAACATGATGGACAAGGATGGAAATTTTATGGTGGGGCATCTCTGACTTCAGCATAACAACAAAATGACTATCAGCATCACACAAAGGCAATGGTGGGATGCAGAGGTGTATAGTTTAAAGAGCATATTAAGCTCTTTAAACTTTACCTGTCTTAGCAAGTTAGGCTACATTTCAAATGTCTGTGGCCCAGTGACCAATTATTATTATTATTTTTTTACCTGTTTTGGTTTTCTTTGAGGAGATTCTCTCTCTTCTGAGAGGAAAGAGCTACAGAAGTTTGGCAAGCGTTTACGTGTGGAGTGCCCATGTCTGACATCCTGAGGCATGGTATTAGAGGTGCATGACTACTTTTTGATACTGGGGATTTTGCTGAAGGAGGAGAAGTTTGTAATAATAACAAGGGGATCTACACCATCTCTGGTCTTCTGTGAAACAAGTATTTGTACATGGAAAAAAAAATAAAGTAAATGTTTTCACCTAAAGGCTTCCTCTCCTTTTTCTCAGTTGTCACTTCAGTATTGAGAAACAGGCAGGGGACTCTTGCCTGCAGAGTGACTTTGTAGCAGCCTTCCCTTAGCAAACCGGTCCATAACTAGACATCCTGACACGGAAGAATGATAATTTACGATGCCTTTGCTATTTTTGTTTCTGTATGTGGCAGGAAAGAAAACTCTGGTTTTCAGAATAAATTCCCTCCATTTAGACAGAGGACTTTTGCCAAAGGCAATAACTAAAAATAAGTCTTCCTTTCAAGCCTGTATTCCTGGGCTTCCTCACTTAATCAGAAGATTCTGCAGGGACGGTGCAGCAGACAGCAATCCTGGAATATTTTAGAATCTCTGAGTTCTCCAGCTGGTAGGGAGTCTGTGTTATAACAGTGCCTTGCTTACCAATTTGTGATATGTGGCTGATAAAGCAGCCTAGATGAGACAATTTAATACTCTCAACAATATTAAATGTCAGCATCAATCGTTGGTCAGAATTCAGATTTCTTTCCTCCCACCTTCAAAATATACTTTAAAAAACAAATAAAACAAAACAAAAATGAAATGTAAGCTCTGTATTTTCGCTCATAATCAAATGAAATAGATATGGCTAGTTACTTCTTTAGAATAATTGCTACACTCTTTAAACAAGCAGCTGCACCAAATTAACCCAGAAAAGGATGTCAGACTCCAGGTATTGTTCTTTGAGGGCCAGCTAGCTAGCTAGTGGGATGGTTCTTCACACACTCCCTTGCATGTCTGATGGTCATGCATGGCTTTTCTCCCCATAATTTAACTTCCAAGTGAGAACTAGAAGGTATAATAATCCTCCCTTCTCTTTCTTGCAAAACCAGCAGCAATATGTACCGTAGGGTTATCCCTTTCCCTCATATACCCACTATTTAACTACTTCATATTGCTAGCAGACTGTGAGGCGAGATCTCAGAAAGGCAAACCCTGTATAGTTCCTTCTGTGAGGGCTTCGCTCATCACAAACAAACATCGTTTTGTAATGAATGCTGACTCACTAAATGGCCCCATAAGGTGTAAGGAGCAGTGGACTGGTGGTTAGAAAGCTAACAGGTGGGAGGTACGTGATTCAGCAGTTTGACTGCAGATTTGAAAACATGTTCGAGACGAATCCTTGTTAACAGTGTTTAACCTTCAGTCTTGTTTTGTGTTGCTTTCAATAGATGAGCAGTTACTCTGTCCCTGCCAGCCTGTCTTTGGAATGCTTGGCTACTCTCACTGGGATCAGTAAATGAGATGCCAATCAAGCAGATGAGCCAGGCCTTATGACTGTGGTCTGGGAAGGGTTTCTGAGCACCAGTGTGGAAATGGGAAGTACAAAGCCCATGCTGTGTCATCAGGATGGGATGGAGTGACTCCTCTTTCTCCTCCCTAATAGACAAGAAAAGATTTGGTTTTGTGGGGGATCTGGAGCATGTCAGGCTATTAGTATTAGTTTCTGGGACAGCTGAATCCTAGTGCTACAAAGTGAGGGGCTCCAGTGTTCTTTCTCTTGGGTCTGGGGACTAGAAGTCTGAAATGAGAGAGCCAATTTTTCCATGTGCTCTGGGAGACAGGCATGGTGCCTCCTGTCTCCTAGCTTCCTGCCACCATTGTCAGCCCTCCACTGTCATATCTTTGCTGCTGCAGCTCTCTAATCTACCTCCAAGGTCACCTAGTGTTCTTTCCTGTTGTCTGTATGTTCACGAGCCCAGGTAAGATTTTTCCTTCAATTTTACTTCTGTAATAGGGAAATATAGTGCCTAGGGGATTAAGGTGAGTACCCTGTTTCATGGGTGAGAAGACTGTAGCCCTTTTTACCACCCTAGTTAGTAGCGTGAACCTGGGAGAACAAGGCCAAAAAATGAGGTAGACTGAAGTCTCATGTAATAGCCAACTTTATTCAGAGCATCGGACATTTTATACTCTGAGGGTTAAGAAGAATCACTTGAGTAAGGTGTTCAATCACAAGGACAAGCCTCACATGGCAAAACATGTTTTTCCATAGAGGCATATGAATAACAACAGTTGAAGTAGACTCCTGTCCGCTATACGTGGAAGGAGCACAAAAACTCATTCCAAGAACAATTCTGTATTTTGAAGGGACTGAGGTTACAAGACTCTTGTCTTGTTTTCCTAGAGTTTTCTCACAAGCACTCAGAACTCCCATGACTATGTACTTGGGCTGTGTTCTGACATGCCACCAAAACTGTCAATGCACCAATCGTACTAGTGTTTCAGCCCGGAAATGGGAGTTACTTCCTTTTATTCTGTTTACAGAGTTAGTCACTATGTGAGTTGTCTGGGTCCTATACCTCAGTGAAAGAACAATTTTTTCACACACCTTTATCTGGAAATTTGCTTCATACACTGTCAACTTCTGAAAGTGTGGTAGGGTTTATCTTTCTGAGACTAAAGTCTGTCATACCTTCTTCTGAGTTTTCTGTCTCCAACCTGTTCTAGAGTTTGTTCTTTCTGAAAAGCCCTACTTGCTGGTGAAATGAGCATTTGTTTTTCATTACTTATGTGTTGCGTGTAGGGCATGTGTACATGCCTTTGCGGGTGTATGCATGTGTTTGTGCAGATATTCTTGAGTGTATGCCTATGGATATGAAGTCCAAAAGCTGAAGTCAGATGGCTTTCTCAATTGTTCTCCTATTCACTATTTAAGGCAGGTTCTTCTACAGAATCCAGAGTTCATTCATTCATTTAGGCTGGCCAATGCATTCCAGGGAATCTTCCTGTCCTTGTCCTCCTGTGGTAGTTGGAATGAAAATGCCCCTCACAGGACCATACGTAGTGGCACTATTAGGAGGTGTGGTGTTGTTGGACTAGATATGTTCCTGTTGGAGGAAGTGCATCACTGGGGTGGGCTTTGAGGTTTCAGAAGCTAAGGGAAGGCCCAGTGTCACCCTCTCTGCCTGCAGCTTGTGAGTCTGGATGCAGAACTCTCAGTTCCTCTCCAGCACCATGTGTGCCTGCAGGCTGCCATGCTTCCCACCTTGATGATAACTCACTAAACCTTTGAACCTGTGAGCCAGGCCCAATTAAATGTTTTCCTTTGTAAGAATTGCGATGGTCATGGTGTCCCTTCATAGCAGTAGAAACCCTAAGATACCTCCGCAGCACTGGAATTATTAATTCAAGCGTGTGTTTCACCATATGTTGTAGGGTTGTAAACTCAATAGAGGTCAAGCCCTCTACTGCAGCCATGTTCCCAATTCCTTGTTTATTTTAATATTGAGACAATTTATATGTTATTCTTTTTTAATAATTGCATTTATTTATTTGTGTGTGCATGTAGTCTACAGAGAGCTGTCTTCTGCAGGACTCAGAAGACAACCTTCAGGAGTTGGTGTTCCTCTTCCATGAAGTAGATCTTGGGGAATCAAATAAATGCAGGTCTTCAGGCTTCATGGACACTTCCGTTACCTGCTGAGCCATCTCCATGTCCCCTATATGTTATTCTTAACCAAGTCAGTCAGTATGCTACAATTTCAAATTTTCTTTAATAAATACAGTTTTATCCAACTCAGTGCTTGCCAGCGAGCTCATTTGTTCAGTTTTCTACGTACCCAACTCACAGTAATCTTTAAACTTGGTGACCAGACTCTTAGAAACTTCTGATTTATTAGTAAACCTAAGTTTGCTGTGTTCTGGAGGCATACTCCCATCCTCCCCCTGGGCTGTCAACCCTCATTTAGAACGTGGATTGCTTGCTCTCTGGATTTGCTGTGTAGCCAACAACCTTCCTCCTTCCCCCTTGCCCTGGGTGTTCCTTTGGCCTCTCTCCTGTAATTTAGACACTATCTGTTAGTTTGTGCATTACTTGCTTCGGCTAAGCATAGTTCCAGGCCCTATGCTTGGAACATCATACTTAGGGTAAACATTTTTCAACTTGTCTACCTGACAATTTAGGTGTCCTTAATTAACAGTGGATTGTTTAATCTCTCTTCTCCTTGGTTGGTAAGGAGATTAGATGCAAAATTCTGGGTTTTCTCCCCTTAATTTTAAAGTCACCTTTCTACTATATTCTTTTTCAGGAAGCCATTGAGAAATATGGTCTCACTCTCAGTATAATCCTTAATATGTGACCCTGTTTTCTCTCTGGCAATAATATTTTCTCCTTCTGCTTTTATTCCAAGATGTATACACATATTTACATATTTTTTTATTAACAATCCTGGGGACTTAATCCTTCCATGAAAAAAATCCCAACATCATTAATTCTTAAAGGTTCTTGTTATAATAATTTCCTTCCTATTTTTTTTTTTTTTTGCTTCTATACTGTAAGTCCTGTACTTGAATATTAGCTCTCATCAACTGATGTTACGTTTTTATTATCTGGTTTCCCTGGTTTTCATCATTTTTGGTTCACTTATTACATCTTTCTAAATTTCTTCAGGGCAATATCTTGATAGACTGTTATACTTTTCTTTGCTCTAATATACATACTTTTCAATATCTCATAGTTTCTGATTCTGAATCTTTCATAGCATCCTAATCTAATTCATGGTCTAAATATATTAGTTATCTGGTGTGACTAATTACAATTTTAAGATGAAATAAATTCTCTTATTTTAAGCATTTCCTTTGTATTCTTATTTTGATTTAGTTATTTGGGACTGTTGCTATGTTCAAAATTTTCTCTAGGT
This sequence comes from Lophiomys imhausi, assembly GCA_907164525.1. Classification (NCBI taxonomy): domain Eukaryota; kingdom Metazoa; phylum Chordata; class Mammalia; order Rodentia; family Muridae; genus Lophiomys; species Lophiomys imhausi. The sequence continues at coordinate 16,727,130 of CAJQZJ010001638.1, read as the reverse complement.
GCCAGCTGATCCTCTCTTTCATATCATAGGACTAATGTAATTAAAAAAAAAACTCACTGGGAATGCTGCTTTATGGGCAGATGGTTTTGCCTGCATAGCCGTGGAGTGGGGATTTAGTAGATGTGTTGGGCTAGCATTAAATGTCAGCAATTGTAATCATTTTCTGTCGGGATGCTCTGTTTCTCCAGAGACAAATCCACTTCTTAGACTTGTAGCTTCTTAATACAAGTGGCAATGAGGATCACTGCCCATCACATGGATTTTCACCTAATCCTCTTCATTTTAACACGGTAATCTCTGCTTGTTCCTTTCTACTGTCAGTGTTCCTGTGTCCAGGGCTCGAGTTCAGACTTGGAGAGATGAACTATTTGCTTAGGGAGAAACAAAAGTGTCACTTGTTAGGAGAAGAAGCAATCCAGAGAGCAAATTTTCAAGGCTTTCTATGTTGTCTCCATCTCGCCACTGCCTTTGGAAACCTTGTATGCTAGCCCTCAAGCCTTTCAGGATATCTATGCCGTATAGACATGTACAACACAGGTTGGGGCTTTCCCCATTTTTTTTTTTTTTTAAGATTTATTTATTATGTATACAGTGTTCTGTCTGCAGGTATATCTACAGGCCAGAAGAGGGCACCAGATTTCATTATGGATGGTTGTGAGCCACCATGTGGTTGCTGGGAATTGAACTCATGACCTCTGGAAGAGCAGCCAGTGCTCTTAACCGCTGAGCCATCTCTCCAGCCCGCTTTCCCCATTTTTAATAGACACAATTCTCTCTCTCCTTGGTTGGTTTCCACTGTTTCTCCCCTCTTAATTCTCTGTCCTATGATTTTGAAGATCCCTTCATTTTCTTGTTGTTTTCATATGCTAGCCTTTTTAATTTTATTCGAAGCTGTCATTTACTTTTGATAAGCCCCATTTTCATCATGCATAAAATGAATAGGCTATATTAGGTCCGGGTTTCCAAATACATTTAATAAATGAATACATTGATTGTCCTAGAATTGCCATGGGAGATTCATAGTTCCTACCTATCTGGAAATCTAGGTAGGTGGTGTGGGATCCTAGTTTGTAATTTTTAATAAGCTTTGTGGGTGCCTTTGAGGACAACAGGATTTAGGAATACTGCGTCAGTTGCCTGTGGTCTTTCAGTTCTACCTACTCAACAGTGTTTGTCCTTGGGTCCTGTGTCTGCCTTGGATAAGGTAGCAAGGACTGGGTTTGTGAAAATGGGGGGTTCTTCTGGTTGCACAACCTTGTGAAAAATCTGGTTTAAGCACATCAGAGTCACGAACTTGATACTATCTTTGGCTCTTTTCCACCTTCTTCAAATTTCACAATTTTTTTCCTTGTTCACATGACTTCTTTAGTTTTAAGTGTTCCTGGGATTCATCTTTTCTCCATCCTCTAAGAATCAGTACCTGGAAGTATGAGCATCCATGTACACTACAGACAAAGTATTAGTTCCCTAGGACTTTCAGACAGATCAGAAAGCTGCTTCATTTTTTTTATAGGCGTGAACCATAATAACCTTCATACTAAGAACCAGCATTCAGACACAAGTCATCTAACCCAAGAAGTACACATTTGTGCTGTTTTCCAGAAAGAATTAAGTCAAAGATGACACAGTGAAGATAGCTTATTTTTTCTGTCTCCTTAGATGGCTTTGTTTGACCTTACTAGGTAGATAAAATAAATGGGATCTTGTAGTACATTTACACCAGTTATACACACCTTAATGTATGGATGTTTCCTTGTTTAGTGCCTTACTAGTGGGGTGTTTAATTAGTATTTTTACCATTAAAACAAGTCTGCATATCATCCACTGGTAGAAAATCCAACCTGTTTCTCAACAGTTCAATACCTTGAAGGTCAAACCCAGGACTTTGACCCATTGGCAACTAGTACTTTCAATGCATTTGTCAGTGGTACCTTAGGTCAAAATGTTTAATGAGGTCTTTACAGACATTAAAACTTGCTTTAGTTATAAGACTCTATGTACCTATCACACCTTACTCTGACTTCCAGTATACTCTATTCAAGAGTAGAAGAAAACAGGAAGTGATTAGTGTTTATCATATGTAGTCAACACAATTCTTATAAGAGGCTATTTCTAAGTGTTATTAAGCACATATTGTGTTTACATTCTTTCCTCTAGGCAACACAGGAGAAAAAGAAATAAAATAACTGGTAGAATTTTGTAACTAGATATTTTTACAATAAATGACTTTGTTTTTTTTTTTTTTTTTGGTTTTTCGAGACAGGGTTTCTCTGTTTAACAGCTCTGGCTGTCCTGGACTTCGCTTTGTAGACCAGGCTGGCCTCGAACTCGCGAAGATCCGCCTGCCTCTGCCTCCCAAGTGCTGGGATTAAAGGCGTGCGCTACCACCGCCCGGCCAATAAATGACTTTGTAAGTTTTATATTTCTTCTTCATCTCTTCTGTCCATGGTGACACCCATCTTGGCTCCCCACAGTGATTTCCTTTCCTGGTCACCCATGTTTCATCACTTCAGGGCATGCCTAGAAATGTGAGAAAATTTCACTGAGCTGAAAGACAGGATGGAGCAGGATTGCTAGATAAAAGAGTGTGGATTCAAATCCCATTTGTGTCTTTTGTTGAATATGTCATGTTGCAGACTCTCAGTCTAACTCCTCATCCTTACATTAGGTTTACTAGTAACCACAGTATATGCTTCTTACAAGAAATATAGCTAGCGTATTGAAAGGTATTATGTACACATGCTCAATAGATACGTAATGGTGTGGATTAGAGCAGCAGTTCTCAACGTATGGGTCGTGACCCCTTTGGGGATTGAACAACCCTTTCACAGGTGTTGCTTAGACCATCAGAAATATCACATATTTATATTAAGATTTATGACAGTAGCAAAATTACAATTATGAATTAGCAAAAGAAATAATTTTATGGTTGGTGGTCACCACAACATGAGGAACAGTATTAAAGGGTCACAGCATTAGGAAGGTGGAAAGCTACTGGATTAGAGGTAGAATTATGGGGAATATAAATATTACAGATAGTAGAAAATGTTCCAAATGCCAGGAAGTTTTTCTGAAAGATCATTAAGGCAACAGAACATTCATGTCTGGTCAGGACTTTTGGTTTACTGTGTCTCTGTGATTGCTTTCATTAACTAATACTATTGGTTATGTTCATGCTACCTCTGTGCTTATTTCTTAAAACAAACGGTAAAGAATTTGAAACTAGTGGGAGTTCACTAAAAGCAACAACAGCAGCAACAACAAAACCTACTAATTTCTCTATATCCAAGAAAGTAAATTAGACTGCATTCATCAACCACTTGTCATGGCCTGCCTGAAGGCTGAACAGGAAGAGCAGAGGAAATATGGAGGAAATATGCAATTGATATGACTGAGCTGGAGATGGAAAGTGATCAGAACAAGGGCAGAGAGTTATGGAGAGGGTGGGCTACCTGGGGGATTTTGGAGCTACATTCTCTATTTATATTTTAAGTTAGAAAGAAAATCCAACATTGGAGTGTTTTGAGTAGAGAAGAGTTGAGTATTTACTTCTTTTTATTTTGTAAAATTGTCTAATTCTGGCTGTAGATAAAAAACAAATGGATCAGAAAAGATGAGGACAAGGACACAGGGGAATGGTACAGGAACTGTTCCTGCAGTCAGCTGAGGTGAAGGTGGCCTTTTGTGTAAGAAGGATGAAAACAGAAGAGCTTGTCAGCCACTTGGGAAGCACAGTTCCACAATTCCTTGGAAATAATGAGACTCAGGTTTTTTTGTAATTGTGTGTGTGTGTGTGTATACTAAGAATCTTTAAAATATTTCTAGAAATATATTACTATATATAAACACATGTATATGACCTATGTATAAATGAATATAAAACATATCACCTAAATCTTTAAGATCTGAACATCAACCAAGGCATCAAATATTATGTAGTAAAACATATAAATATTCAAAAAATGTGATGCTTTGAAGTATGACTAATCTCAAAGCATTTTGGAGAGGTTTTGCTGATTAGTGAGTTGTAAAGAAATTCTTTGACTTCATAAAACACTTTTGTTTTATATAAGCATTGACAATTGTACAAAATATTTAATAAATGAAAGGTGAATTAATATTGATGCCTGAGTTCTGTTTAGGAAAGAGTTAAATGGCGATACTTTTTGAGGAGGGGTGGAATAAAACAAGCTGTCTCATTTGTGGCCAAGGGAATGAGTTTAATTTGGGTATGAGCTGGTAGTATTTTTGGGATGCCTACTAGACGTGAGGTAGCAGCATGATGGGATATCTAACTAGAAGTCAGATCATAGTGTTTGCAGAACAAGAAAAAAGACATCAATGTCAGAACTGGAGAAAGAATGGAAGAGAATGAAGATGGGTACTTATCTAGTTCAGTCTTAGGGTCTAAGGGGTCATTGGTGACCTTGTCAATAACATCAGTAGTGTGACATGAAAAAGATTCCCAAGTGGATTGAGGAGTACCAGGAAGGTATGAAGATATAATGATCAAATGTAGATCAAATGATCAAGTATCTTTTTAGATTTGCTATATATTTAGTCTCGTGCTGGTAAAAATGAGATTACTTACGTTTTGCAAGTAATGAGTGTGGAAGTTGGTAACTAGTTACAAAACGAATATAAAGACAAACTAGCCATATTTATTTTGGCTAACAATCTGGTACAGAAGATGAACCAAGGTAAAAAAAATAAAATAAAAAAACCTCCCAAAAACCCAAAACCTTGCATGATATGAGTAAGTCTCACAAAAGGAGTGTTTAAATTTTTTTTTTTCAAAACCACAAGTACACATCTAAATTCTTGTGGAATTTTTGAAAAACACCAAGGTTTTATCCTAGAACATTTTGACTAATTAGGTCTCTGGTGGGTTCAGGGATGTGTGTATTCAAAGTTCCCAGGTTTATAATGATGAGAGAAGATGGATCAAAACTAGGAAAATGAATTTAGGAAATCATCATAGAAGAAGTTAGGTTTTACATCATTAGAGCTGGTGAGAATGTAACCAGAACAAGAAAACTTGATACCCAAATCCTATCTGTGTTTTGGTGTACTTGAAAGAGGAATTGGGAAAGGGAGGTGAAGTAAGCCATATGAGGCATTAGGCAGTATTATATAATACTTCCTATATATATTATATAATACTATATAAGGAAGTGGCATTGCAGAGAAGGTCTTTGAAAATTATTGAGCTACAGGAGAATTATATTTAAAAACCAGTGTTTTGACTTGGAATGGGGGTCCATATCTGGGATCCTGGCACTTGGGAGGCTAAAGCAGCAAGATGAAATAGTTCAGGGCCAGCCAGGGTTAAATGGCAGGAACCTATCTCAAAACAAACAAGCAAAAATAATGCCTGGGGATGTACTTTAGGGGTAGGTGAACTGCTTGCCATATATAAGGCCCAGGGTTTTATTATCATCAACAACAATTATAGTATTTATAATGCTTTTGTCTTTGATTACAGAAATGTTACAGAGGTCCAAATCAAACAGAACAAAAATCCCTTGTACTCCCACATCCAAAGATAAGCACTGCTCATTTTCTAATGAGTGGCCTTCCCATCTTGGGGCAAATCCTTTTCTTTAAACAATTTTTAAATTTTTTGACACTATGATGTAATTATCTCAGTTTATCTTCCCTTTCCTCCCTCTAAGCGTTCCCATGTACCCTCACTTGCTTTCTTTCAATTTCATTGCCTCTTATTTGTTCTCTCTCTCTCTCTCTCTCTCTCTCTCTCTCACACACACACACACACACACACACACGCACACACACACACACACATACACACCTGAGATCTTAGCACATGGGAGGCTGAAGCAGCAACCAAGTCAAAATTCAATTTTTTTCAATGTAGTTCTCCAGTAGCTCAGTAATTTTCAAAAACCTTCGCTGCAATGCTACCTCATTCAAGTATATATGTATATATGATATATATATATATATACAATGTATATATGTATATGTGTGTATAAAATATATATAATTCCTAAATACATAAATACAATCTTCTGAGTCCGTATGATGTTACTTATAAAGCATCTTTTTTAACTGAAAAATTTTTATGTGATTTTCACATCATGCACCCTGTTCCTTCTCATCTCCCACCTCTACCCTCCAACCTTGTAATCTGTTCCAGCATAAAAAATAAAATCTCATTGTGGAAGCTGCAGTGTGTCTCAGTGTGACCCACAATATTCCCTTTTGTCCACACATTTTGCTTGCAAATGTTCATTTAAATGACTCCTTGGTCTGGTATGAGGCCTCTGGTTTTTGCTACTTTGTCAATACTGGAACCTCACTGGAACTCCTCTCAGATATGCTGTAAATGTCCTGTGTCATGGAGATCCTGTAGTTTTGGGTTGTGCACTCCAGCAGTTCATCCCTGGGGTAGATGTTAGGATGGGCTAACTCAAAGCTCTGGTTCTGGACCTGCAATCCCCACTTGCAGGGCCAGTTCTAATATCGAAAAGTGCAGGGCTTGCTCTCCCAAGTGCTGCAGCATGTTAGGGGCAAGGTTAGCTCTCCTGCTCTTGTTACCCCATCTGGGACAGATCTCCTGTTGGTCAATGGTGATGAGAGCAAAAGCAAGGGGAGGGGATCTCTCCCTAGCCAACACCACCACATAGCAGACAGAAGACAGGGCTGGACCTCCCACACTCACTATCTCAGGGATGGCTCACCCACAACCCCCATATCCAGGACCAGCTGTAGTGTGTTACCCAGGCAAGGTACAGGGCCTGCTCTCCCGAGTGCTGCAGCATGTGAGGGGCAGGGACAGCTCTCCTGCTCTTGTGACCCGATCTGGGCCAGATCTCACCCCAGGGCTGGGTCTCCACAACTTCCACATCCAGGGCCAGGCAGAGTTCTTTTAGTTTCTGGCTTGTTTCCTGTCCAGAGAGCCCATCTGGTGCTTGCCTGGTACTGGTCTGGTAGTCATCACAGGCTACCTCACGGTGCTGTGTTGGTATCCAGCTTGGTTTTTATCCAGGAATGTTAGGCTACTATTCATTCAGATGTTCATAGGTCAGAACACTGAATGTAGATATAGCCTCTCTCCTCTCTGCCACCTACTGATGCACATGTGACAAGCAGGTAAAGCATCTTTAAAAGCTATTTATTTATTTACTCTTATTTTATGCATATTGTTGTTTTGCTTATACAATGTTGTAACAAAGTTGTATGTCTGTGTGAGGATGTAATTCCAGCCATGAACTCTGGAAGATCAGCCAGGTGCTCTTAACCATTGAACCTTGTGTGTGCATGTTTTTAAGGCTGACCATTTGATATTGGATAACCTATTGGTATGCTCTTCCATCTCCTAGAAATGTCAGAAGCCACACCTATGAAGTCTCAACAACTTGCAAATTCTTTAAGTCAATGAATGGAAAGAATAGCTATTCATTTAGGTTGAAATTAATATCAGTTTAGAAAGTGACTTACTAATAGACTATAAGAATGAATAGATGGCTTTTGAATACTTATTCATGGCAAGATGATGTTGAAAACTTTGGGTGGAGTCATAACTAGCCAGAAAGGTTATAGTGGAAAGTATAGACATGCCTTGGCAAATGAGCTACTGGAGCTCAGCCAGTAACAGCTTGTTTTGTGAGCAACGCTGAGTTGGCCTACACAGCTAACACCCATTTGTTTACGTGATGTCTGTGACTGCTTTCCCACTCCAACTCCAGGACTGAGTAATTTTGAGAGAGACTACCTTCCCATGCAGTCTGAAGTACTTAGGGTCTGGCTCTTTTCATAAATACTGGCCCTTGTCTACTGGAGATCAGAAGTTCTCAAATTATGTTGGCTTTCCATGACACGATAATAAATATTTTTGAAAAAAGCCCTGCATTCGAGGATGTTAGGAAAATTCTTCCCTAAACAACACTGACTAAAAAATTTTGTTATTGGACAAATGATGCCATTTAATGGGCTCTTTGATAATTGATAGGTGCAGGGTATAGTACCTATACCATATCCTTATTTTGGTCCTCAAAATGTTGTGTATAAGAACATCTACTAATATCACATAGTTTGGAAGATCTTAAATTAGTCTGTTTGGAGTCCTTGCCAAAGCCATAAAATTTGGTAAATTTGTGGTCATGGTCTTTTAATTCTAACATGTTTCCATAGAGAGCTTCCTTGGTTCCAAAGACCAGGAACCATCCTCTGGGCTGTATTTGTGGTCTGACCTAAGCAAAGGAAATTTTAGCTTGGAGTGAGATTCCCAAGTCTTCCTTCTAGAAATGGAGAATGGAACAAAGCCATTTAAGCTTCTGAGGTAGTATCTGAGGGAAATTATTGGATCTATTTTTTGGGGTGTTGTTTACAGAGTCACAAGAAGACTTTCATAGATGCTGGGTCCTTGGGTTTGTAGCACCCGTCCTCTTTTCAAAATACCTGGTGAAAATTATATTCTATAACTGCATTGGTATAAATAAAAGTGTAATCTGGGTTGCATACATTCATATTTTTCTTATGATTTGAAATTTATTAAAACTAAAATATTTCATGGCTCCTAAAAATATCATGGGCTCCAGACACAGTGCCTACTGTGCCTGCAGGGTGAGTCAGCCCTGAGAATTGCCAAAGCAGAATTTACTTCCTGCCAGACTGAAGGCTTCTGGGGGCTTCTGTGCTTTGTACTCTCCTCCTACCTCCGACCCTTAAAATCTCTTCAATATAGAATTGATTCAATAATATCTGTTGAATGAATGAAACAGTGATTAATTTCAAGGTTCTTAAATACCCCATTAGAAGATGAAAGAGTAACAGCAGTAAAGGACATTAGGATTCTTCTAAACATGTAGCTAAATTCACCCAAATCACTAAAACAGATCTAAGCTCTGACATGTGATAGAAAAGACACTGGAAGTTCGGTTTCTTATCACTAAGAAGGACCACAGCAAATCATATAAGAATCAGTCTTAGATTGTCAATTAGTAGGAAAAATATTAATTAGGGAGCTTTTTATGAAAACACTTGACTACAAGCCAGATAAAATAGCTAACAATTTTATACTATTTTGGTTATGAATTCCTAGCAATTTTTAAATTCTGTCCCAGTGGTAAATTCAGACCTAGTTCATTTAAAAATTAAACTCTCTCAGAAATGTTAATCACGGAAGTATGGCTATAGTGGACATAACACGCTTTCAAAGGACAGGGCATTAGCCTTTTATAAAAGCAAAACAAACCAGAGTACTCTTAAAATACACCAAAAGACCCAGTGAGCCGCCAACTCAATTCCCTTCTAATATAGGCCTCTCCTGGGAGAATATCCTTACCTATCTTTTGTCATAATCTGCTTGAAACCAGTAGCCCATAGACCACAATGTTTTGCTTTCATTACAAATTGTATATAATCCACAATATAATTAGTAGGAAAAAAACCAGGGCAGGTACTATATGACACAGGAACATTAATGAGAGAAAGATGAAAAAGCCGAACAACTTACAAAAAGAATGTGTAACTGCTGTTTACTTGCTATTAAATTGGGGAAGAGAAGTATTACTTTATCTGACAGTAGTTTTCTACTGAATAAAATGGCCTATTGCTATGAAGAATAGAAGTAGGTCAGGCTTCTCTTAATTATGGAACTTTTTCTCCAGTGGAATGATAAAGAACTCATGGAGACTAGGCAGGAGGAACTTCTGAGGTACAGAGCTGGATATACACCTTTTATGGTTTTCATCTCAAAAGAGGTGGGGAGAAGCTAAATCTTTGTTTACCATAATTACATGGCAAGACCCTATGGCCAAAAGCACCATGTACACTTTGTCTGCAGGGGATAGAGAAATAAATCTCAAACCAGTTGAGAAGCTTTCTCCCTGCTGGCAAGTTCTCATTGTGCTGGTAGGTGCTATGCAGTCTACTGGGGAAGTAAAGATCATTAAGTGGTATTACCCAGCAGTGGACTTGCACTCCATAACACTGGCTGGCCAGGTAAGATGTGCTTAATGGCTCAACAGTGACATAATGATTAGGGGTCATTAACTGCTTTTTGATTCAATTTGAAGCCTGTTTCATAAGAGGGAATTTTATGCTGATGCTATAATCCTGGCTAATAGTCATGGCTGGGGAATTCACAGATCCCAGGTAGAACCTGCAATTGCTAGTTTTTAAAATGATCATGCTATTAAGTTGCTTTCTAAATATTTATGTTTATACCCATGGACAGGATGTTTTCAGTCTTAGTTAGATTATATATATATATATATATTTTTTTTTTTGCAGTGGGCATCAGGCAGTAGAGCTGAGAATGAGTGACTGGGTGCTTAGCTGTATGTGGGATATCTTTATCAACCCCAACACAGCAAAGACTCAGGGAAACATTTCAGAAGAGGTAGCAGAAAGAATATGAGGGTTAGCTGGGCGGTGGTGGCGCACGCCTTTAATCCCAGCACTTGGGAGGCAGAGGCAGGCGGATCTCTGTGAGTTTGAGGCCAGCCTGGTCTACAAAAGCGAGTCCAGGACAGCCAGAGCTGTTATACAGAGAAACCCTGTCTCGAAAAACCAAAAAAAAAAAAGAAAAAAAAAAAAAGAATATGAGGGTTGGAGGGTGAGGAATAGTACTGTGAAATGCTGTTTTCTGGACATGACTATGGCATACCTCAACTCACAGTAGCTGAGTTACCCATACAAGACCTATAAAAAAACAATCAAGCCAGCCAAATTTCTGGCATAGATGGGAGAGCCTGTCTCCAGTTCTCTCCCTACACTGAGGATCTACTGGCAATAGACAATTGTTGGGAGAAGGGTTATCATTTTGTGCTGAGGGTGTGACAATCCGATGCTTCAGTGGATGGCTCCATATTCATGCACAGATGGGAGGCACTAACTGGAATTAGTGGCTTATTGGGTAAAAAAGGTATGAGATTGGGAAGGGAGTATATTGATGAAATGTGGGGGGAGTTTTCGGGGAAAATGGGGGAATATAAGCGATCGTATTTCATACATAGATGACATTTTGGAAGTTGAAAAAAATTTACAAAAGAACTAAATAACAATAAAGCAGTGGTGAAAGAGAGACTGCCCTGAGTGGACCCCTGACCCTATAATCAGAACTACTTATGTTGTTCTTATTTTCACCCCTGAGGCAACAGCCTGTGTTCCATCATGGAAAAATAAGAATTAGAATGCATTATAGATTAGATACCTTGTTTCAGAATACAGAAGATGTCTGTTCTAGCAGATTGATAATATTTTCCACTGGCAAGCATATCAAAAGTCACTCTTTCGTAATCCCTGCCCTCCCCAGCACTTATTCTACAGCCCTCACCCCATGAGCCCACAGCAGCTTTCCAATCCAGCTATCACAATTGGAGTCAAGCTTCATTCCAAAGGTCAATCTATAATGAGACAGGAAGAACTAACTTCTAGAAAGGAATAAAGTCCTCTGAGGTCACATTTGAATAGTTCTAAATCTCCTCCTCCTCCTCCTCCTCCTCCTCCTCCTCCTCCTCTTCTTCTTCTTCTTCTTCTTCTTCTTCTTCTTCTTCTTCTTCTTGTCTTCATGTAATCACCTGGAAGATCAGAATATTTAGCATTAAAGTGAGACCCAGACTCATCTGACTTTAGAATATAAAAAAAAAAAAAAATAGTTTAGCTGCAGAGCATTTGCTACAAGAAAAGACACCGTATGTCTTTCTGAGTTGCAGCATTCTGATGGCTTGGGGGCATTTTCAGAAGACAACTGAAGATGGGACTGACAATGATTTTAGTTCATTGGATGCTATAGAATGAAACTTGAAGAGACAACGATAATATTCACAGCCAGAAAAAGAAGTGATAGGTTAAAAACAAGGGAAAGGATCTGCAAATATAAACTAATTTCAAGGACAAGTGGTAAGCATCCTTTTACAGTGTAAAGAGGTCTTACATTAGGAGTAGAAGCAAGCATGTATTAATAAGTTTGGTTCAGAGTCTGGGGTCTATGATGTTCTTGTGGCCTTGGGACTGTGCATATCGAGGAAAAGCAATAGATAATTCTTGGGCTGATATAAATGTTTAAAAAATTGAATTATATGTAAACTAATTTCTTATGGCAGCTAGTTAATGGGGTCTTAAAATTCCCAACATTATTAGACTGGGTGTGATGGTCCTAGCAAAACCATCCTCTTTGATTCAAAGCTTTGGCCACTGTGACCTCACTGAAGAATTTTAACAAACTGCAGATTCTAATCTTGGTAGCAGATGTTGGGTTCTCAATAACTCTTTGTGTGGGCTCTTCCTTCCCTCTTCTAAAGCTTGCAATTAGCCCTGGGTGAGGAGTCTTTCTCCTGAAATTCCACTGAGGGACCCATAATTTAAATGTACACTGGGAAACACCAGAGACAGAAACTAGGAGTCTTGCCAGCCACCTGGGAGAAGCTCCACATTATCACGGGGACTTCACATCAGAAACACTTTACAAATCTTCCTGACTAGCCCTGGCACTTTAGAGACGGAGGAAGGAAGGACTTCAGATAGATGGCTTGTTCAAGCAACAACTTCACGATGAGGTGGAAGAGGGTGACCAAACCAGCTTTTCTTTCACTCGAAGATAACTGAGCCTGGAATAATAGAGAGCATTTTGTTGTGGACATGGCTTCTAGGAGCATGGAAGATGATTCTCCTCCTCCTCCTCCTCTTCTTCTTGTGTTTTTCTCTTTCTCCTCCCCCTTCCCATTTTCTTTTCTTTCTCTTCCTTCTTTCTTCCTGCTTTCTCCTCTTTCACTTTCTTATTCCTCTACTTCTCTGAAATAGTAATTCAGAAACCTACACTGAGTACTTAAGATACAGGAAGAAAACAGTTCTAGTTTTGTTTTTTGATTTTTGTTTTTTAAAGGAGGTGTGTGTGAACATGGAGTCTACAGGTTCTGGCTGGTTAATAATTATCTTACAAGCCCCCAGTCATCTTACACAGGCTGTGTACTTTATGGTCTATGAACCCTCCAACCACAAGTGTGGGTTGACTCTTCCTATACATAAGGGAAAACTGGTGAATTTTTGCTCAAGGAATGTCCAACATGAGCAGCTACTTACCTACTGAGAGGAGTGCTGGCAACTGATGCTGTAATGTCATTTCAAGAAAGCAAAGCATTTTGCATTATAAAATATTCTGTTAATATGTTTTCTTAAATGTAACCTTTTCATATTTTTAGGGGATTTTTTTTCCTCTGTAGTCCAGGTTTGCTTGAATTCCTGATCCTACTGTTCTCGTCTCATCTTTCCAAGTTTTAAAAATATAAGTATGTGACACCACTCCTGGTTTAAATATTACCTTTATATTACTTTTAACATTAGTTTTCCAAATACAGAAACAAAAAAGAAGTAGACTGTTAAGACTCTTTTTAGGGATAATATGTAACCATCTTATATAATAATGAGATGTATTTTAATTTTAAAAAACCACAGTGAAAGTTTTTTGTTTTTGTTTTGTTTTTTTGAGACAGGGTTTTTCTGTGTAGCTGCTCTGTGTGTCTAGGACTCACTGTGTACACCCGGCTGGCCTCCAACTAGAAGACCTGCCTGCCTCTGCCTTCCAAGTGCTGAGATTAAATCTTTTGTCACTATGCCTGGCAAAAGATTTTAATACGTGGCTTTCCAATCATCATTTGTAGTGGTGCCATTTTTAAAAATTAGTTAATCTTGTGGTACTGGGGATAGAATGCAGGACCTTGTGAATGCTAAGGAAGCACCTTACCAACTGAGCTACCTACCCAGAGCCACAAGGTCATTATATGACATAGAAAGTATGTAAGCTTAGGCTTTATTGATTGGCATGTTCAGTAGTTGACACTTTTCCCATTAAGTGCTCAATTTATACAGATGTTGCAGTTTTGCATTGTCCTAAATCATATACTTAGATTTTAATGATGAAAAGCTCAGAAATTCTCTGAAAAGACCTCTTGCTTGCAAGCTCCACCTGCTATGTAGACAAGAAAAACATATTTCAACGGTAAGAAATGTAACTCGGGGCCAGAAACTTGCCTTTTCAGAGATGTAATTTCCAAGCTCTTGACAGAATACCCTTCAAACCCCTAAGCAAAGTTTAGAGAGAGAGAGAGATTCCAGGAAAGGCAGACTGTTTTCCTTTAAGAAGCACTGCAGAAAGCCCAAGTTCTCCCTTACAGCCTGGAAGATAACAGCTTAACCAAGACAAAAGGCGGTAAGTGGTTATTTATCTACAATGGCTACTGCTGTTATAGCAGGACACACTGTCCACTAAACCCAGGCCTGTTCCAGGGAGCTTTCTGTTAGCTTCACTGAATGAAAGCCCAGGGCTGATTTTCTCCCTGCCAGAGCACCTTCTTCCTTACAAACAATGGAGCCAAAGATCATGGGCTTTTTGCATCCTTGTAACTCTGCATATGTGACCCCATTGCCTCTCTTTGTATTGTTAGAAAGTGAGATCTCTCTGAGGGTCTGTCAGGTTCTAATTGATTTCGTAAGTAACCAAAAAACCAAAAAAGGTTTTTTAAAAAAATATTTATTACTTCAGGTTACATCTCCATCCCAGTGCCCTCTTTCCTCCCCTCTCAGCCCTGCCCTCCCACCCTCTACCCCCTAACCCTCCATCCCACTCCTCTGGAGTGGAGTGTCCTTACATAACAGTTCAGCAGTCATATGAGGGCCAAGAATCTCCTCATACACTGGGAGCCTACAAGGCAGTACCACTAGGGAAAATTGTCTCATTGACAGGAAACAAAGTCTATGTTCCTGTTCCCTTGGTGCATTGGTTGTAATATAGTTATCCTGTACTATGTAGATAAAATCTGATTATAAGTGAATAGATGCCATGTGTGTCCTTCTGAGTCTGGGTTAGCTCACTCAGGATGAGCTTCTCTATTCCATCCATTTGACTGCCAATTGCAGGATTTCGTTGTTTCTGATGGCTGAATAGTATTGCATTGTGTAGATGTACTACAGTTTTTTTTATTCATTCCTCAGTTGAGGGACATCTGGGTTGTTTCCAGTTTCTAGCTATTACAAATAAGGCTGCTATGAACATAGATGAGGAAACTTCCTTGTGATTCGGTGAGGAATCATTTGGATGTATACCCAGAAGTGATATGGCTGGGTCTTGAGGTAAAGCTATTTCAAGTTTTCTAAGATATTGCCATACTGATTTCCATAGTGGTTGCACAAGCCTGCACTCCCACCAGCAATGGAGGAGTGTTCCCCTTTCTCTACATCCAGGCCAGCATGCGCTGTCATTTGAGCTTTTGATCTTAGCCATTCTGACAGATGTGAGATGGAATCTCAGAGTTGTCTTAAATTGCATTTCTCTGATGATTAAGGATGGTGAGCATTTCTTCAAGTGTCTCTCAGCCATTAGGGATTCCTCCTTTGTGAATTTTATTTTTAAAAAATTTTTTTCCTTTGAGGGTCTTAGGTCACGGTAAAAAGTACTTACTATTCTTGTGACCTTAATTCCTGTTTCTTTGTTCAAAATAAAGGAACAAAAATGTTTTGGAAGGTTACTAGGGGAATAAACAAAATATGTTTTGAGAAAGTGGGAGTTACTTTCCTGTCTCTAGAAATGAATGATTTTTGCAAGTGGTATCTGCATTGATTAACCTCAGCTCTGGTTTGTTGATTGCAGCATATCTGTTTATGTTTTCTTTCTCCCCATCTATGCTTACTCTTAAAGAGTCCATTTTTAGTCTTATCAAGTATTTTATTTACAATTATCTCCAAGCTAACATTCTCAGTTCCCTTTTCACTGTGAAATAAGCAAAAAGTGCCACAAAATTCATTTAAGAAGCAACACAAGAGTTAGTCACCAAATGAAAGAATAATGAAATAAAGAGACTTGTTTAAGCCACTTACAATCTTGGAAATAAAGATAAAAAACAATTTGACAGATTGTGGAGTTTGAAGCAATAAAACTTTGAAGCTGCCATTCAAATACTACATTGGACTCCCCCTAGAAGTCATTTGGAATAGAGTGAATCGAATTTACCCGTTGACTCATAATCTGGGCTCTGGGTGAGGGACTTTTAGTCTGTCTCTTCCTGTAGTTTGCTGGTTTCCCTGGAACATTTGCTCATGAGAACAAGCAGGATTCTATGGTAACCAGAGAACTACATGGACCCTGTTGCCAGGAAAGGTACATGAAACAAAACCAAAACAAAGCAGACAGGAAGACAGGGGCTTCCCCTATGGCCAAATTGAGATAGGCCAGAGGAAACATAAAAATAGAACTGTGAAACACCAGCATGATGTTTTAATATTTACAGTGAAATGACAGTAGTAAAGTAAGTGCTAACATATGGTAAAAACTGAGTATCTGCTTCCTCACCACCAAATAAATATTGTTTTTATTCCATAAGCAAAGATTTCTATGACACTGCTCAGTAGCTACAATTTATTGAGAACTGATTGTATGCTAGGAACTTCTGCTTAATTTTCACAGCCTCCTTCAAAACAAATATTATTCTTATTTTATAGGTTCACCTGAACTCAATTCAGGTATTAACCTATCTCTGATGCCCCTCAGTGCCCCTCAGTAACCTAGTCCATCGAAAACCTCTTGAAAACTCTTTAAATACTTGCTATTGTGC
Organism: Lophiomys imhausi; assembly: GCA_907164525.1. Taxonomy (NCBI): domain Eukaryota; kingdom Metazoa; phylum Chordata; class Mammalia; order Rodentia; family Muridae; genus Lophiomys; species Lophiomys imhausi. The sequence goes on along the minus strand of CAJQZJ010001638.1, from coordinate 16,710,556 downwards.
AACAAATGATGATAATACTTAATATCGGATGGTTTGTGGGATGAGGGTAAAGGGCAGGCTTTGTCCTCTGGCTTATCCCAGGAACCTAGTAGAATGCTTAGTGCATTGTAATTCAAGAGACACCTGTGGAATGGATGGCATTGAAGGCCATGGTTCAGGGAAGTGGCTTCTTTTCAATTGTTCATAAGTTTTAGAAGCACAGCCAGAGGTCTGTCACTAACTACTGCCTGGGAGGTTGTTTTTTTGTCAAGAACTTGGAGTACATAGATGCATCCACTTTGGGGTATTGATCACAATCCAGTATTTTAAAAGGGAGAAATCCTATTTTCCTTCCATGTTAAGATGTTGCCTAGTCATACACATTCATAGATCATACTAATCCTCACAGTGATGCCATTAAAAGCATGACAGGGCCAGTTTCCTAAGTTCCAGCTACATACTGTTTAAGCAAAAATCCTCCAAATTTTCTCTTCCATATTAAGTGTTGGTGCAATTATTGCTTTTCCCCTTTTCCATTTAACTATGAGCTCTTTGTAGGCAACAGAATTATCTTCCTTCCACATTACCAGCTTAGATCCTGGCTTTCATTGCAGGAGCTCAGTGAGTGCATGTTAAATGAGACATGATGTCCTCATTCTGACTCTGTGCTGGTTAATGTTGTTCACTCTGCTTTTGTGTGTATCACTCTAGGTTAGGCAGTAGCAACCACCATAAACCTTCTTTTGGATTCCTCGTGGCAGGGAGTGCTTCACTTAGCACTGTCATATAGAGACTATGGCTGTAGGACGCTTTATATCTACTTGCCCACTGACATTAAATATTCAGGGTTCATCCAGCAAAAGATTAGAAGGAGGCAAGCCCAACTCAATCTAAGAAAGCCTTGGTCCACAATGTCATTCACCTTGCCTTAGCCTGCACTGGTCACTTGGGGACCATGGAGGTGAAATCTCATGTCTAAACCAAAGTAAAAGAATTAGATATTAGTGAGCATAAATGACCTCATCATCTACCTACATCACACTTTGTAAAAGGGATGAAGGAAAAGTCATGTGGGTTAAAAGAAAATGTAATATCCACAAAGAAAAAAGATGAGGTTGTAAAGGGGAGAGAAAACACAGTTTGGTAGATCTTTACTGGCAAGGTTGGTCCTTGCCAGAAAGTAGAAAGAGAGACCTCAAGGAAACCAGTCTCGTCCTTTCAATGCCTCTGTGTTCATTATACTCAAAGGTAACCAGGAAATTGATTGTTCTCACAACTGCCTGTCACATTTGAGTGACAAAGACAGTCAGGTTTCCTGGGTCGCAACTAGGAAAGGTGAGTACAAGGAGAGGTGAGAACAAAAAGCTGATGTGTCTGTGATACAGGAAAGTGTCACTACCCACTTCTTCACCTTTTTTGTCACCGATGATATCTTGTCTGCTATACTCCTTCCTAATGACAAAGTTACGGGTGTCTACTTATGGCTTCACTCCCACCCTCCAGCAACATCAGGCTCAATTTTCAGAAGGTAATTGTTCGTAGACAGCTCAAAATGGTCAACTTAGAGCTGCAGCTTTTATAATGAAAGTTATATTTCTCAACATGGGCCCTTTAGGGGACTGCTAATATATGGAAGTCACCGTCCATCTGATTGATTTTGTCTTAGGTAAGTCAAATAAGAAGACAGTTTTTAATCTTTGGGTTCTTCCTTGGTAAAAATCTGCTCAGTCAGTTTCTTTCTAGTTTGCAGTTTGGAAGTCCCAGCAGCATAGCTTATGGCTGCCAGTCAATTAGTTGTGAATTTGTTTTTGATCTTCAGCAAATGTCCCTTGTGGACAAGCACAGGATGCACCATAATTACCACCAACTACTTTCTCCTCAACTCCCTTATGCACCTGGGAAAGGATGCCACAAAACAGAATGTAGTACTACTGTAAAGCATCTGACAGGGCAAATAACGATCCTTACTTTTTGTATCCTTGAAACTATTTTGTGTAAAGGAATGCTTTATTGTTTTCCTTTGCTGATAAAATGATTCATGGGTCTAGAGTTTCAAGGAAGGCCATGAAAGACAAAAGAAAAATGATATAACATACAAATACTGAGGCTTCTTTACTAACTCTGTGAATGTAACAATTAGTAAAGAATAAGATTAATGAGAAGGTGAGAACATATTAGGTAACATACTGGTACTTTTGTCCAGTCACCTACTTGCCAAGTTGCTTTAGACTAGATGCTAGCATATATTTGATAATCAACTTATAAATTCTGAGACTGTTTGATCTATGAAGAGACAAAGGGAGTATTATTTACTTTATACATAGAAACACTTTCATCCATCCTCAACCAGGAGTATCTATTATTTACATGCAAACACTGGAAAACATACCTCTGTGCAAGTGAAAATTCACATTTTGTGGCATTAGTTTCTTTATGTGAATAGGCATTATCTGATGTAAACTCTTACAGAAATTTCTTTACTGGAGAGCAAATAAGCATTAAACTGTGAACTTACTTGAACTTTTAAATCCAGCACCATCTTAGCATCCTTCTGGGATATCTTTGGTCATTTTATGCAGATATTAAATAGTTTGCTTGATAGTGAACTCAAAATATCATTATGATATTGCATTTCCCCTTCCAGGTTAAAATACTTTTCTAGGAATCTGGGAAATGATTATTAGTAAAAAAAATGTTTAAAATACTTTGCTAGTAAAAGGTTAGTTCATCACTATTTCTTTCCTCCTTTTTGTCCCATGAAAATAAGAATCTATTCTGGCAAATGTATTCTTTAGTTTTCTTCCCCAACAAAAGAATAGAACCAACTCTAACCACACATATGCCATTTAAGAATAGAGAATCTCAAGGCTGGCCTTCCATAGGGGTGGAGATGAGCGGAGGTTCCAGAGAAGCCATGATGGCAAGACAGACTAGTCCCTTTAAAGCCCCAAGGAAAGAAGAAAAGATGCAGTAAATACTGTGTTCCTTCCCTGACACATCACAAAGAAATATTTAGACTCAGCAGACTCTTGTATTTCCGTGTCTCTTAAAGGAAGAACCTTCGAGGTGCACTGTGCAATGTGTGTATGTGGAGATTTGAGACAGAATGTAGAGGTCTGTCTTTTCAGAACAATGACTTACAAAGTTAGAATAAGATTGTAATCACAAAATGGAGAGAGAGCACCGAGGCAAAGACATGGGAATGTGGGCATGTTTCAAAGCTTTCCTTGGTGGCTATTTCATAACTGAGTGCCGGCTGCCTTTCTCTGGCACGAGATGTAGGTTTTCCTCTCAGGTTTGTAGAGGTGGGATCTTTTCAGCCCACTGTTTCTCTTTACCTTCAAGTGGACAGGGTGACAGCCAGAGAAGGAAGATTGAGTTCTGGAGTCCACCAGACCTAATGTGTGAGACTCTTCAATGGTCTTTCATTGTCATTCTGGGTCAGTCCCATAGGCTTTCTGAGACCCCATTTTCCTTAATGTTATAACAAAATTAATGCCATCACTGTAGGTTTTATTTGTATTTGCATGTGTGTGTGTGTCCCTGTTGTGCTCCGTATTCTGAGTCTATAAATGAAAGTCAGAAATGGTCCCACCTCTTAGCAAATTACGAAATCATGGTAGTAAATGACAGCTAGGTAAGCAGTCAGTCACTACCCTATACTTCTTATGAGATTTGAGATTACTGAAAGCAATATTCTTTTACTACCATCCTTTGTCTTTTAGGTTAGCCTATCACCTTTTGGCAGAGGTCTCCATCATGGTGGATAACAGAGCATGGATAGATAATATTCTGATCATTTTACATTTCATTATCTTTTCAATGTTTTTTTTTTCTTTTTTCTATTAGCTTTGGGGAAGCTGGAAGATGCAGATATAGGTAATATACAGGAGCATACCCTTCTACTGTAGAAAATGTCAGGCACATACGAGAGCTGTTAATCCTCCATGTACCTACCGCCCAAGGGCAAACTATTCATGTAAGAGCAATCAGTATTCATCACGTTCCTACTTCCCTTTCACCATTATTTTTAAGGAAGCACAGGACAATGAACGATTTCATCCATACAGATCAATCTTGTATTTCTAAATAAGCACTTGGTTTTAAAACATTATAACAATTATGTTATAATTTAATGAAAGTAAATAAGTCTGTGTAGTCACTAATTTTTATGTTGAGAAATATTCAAATTTTCCACTGTGTTAATACAATACTTTATACTTTTCCCTTTGTGGTCAATTTTATTTGTTACTGGATTTTTAAAAATATATATATTTGGGAAGTTTTGTTTTTTGTCTTAATAACTGTGTTTCTTGTGCTTACATCTTAAAAGGTATAGGTTTCTCCTCCACCTCCTGGCTACTGTGACATTTCATACTTGCTAACACTTTACATGAATTTAATCACTATTAAATGGTTTGATTTAATATATTTAATAAATATAAGATATCAATAAACATCCTACCTTTTGTATGACTGCTCTTCCCATTTGAATAGTTTTACTGTATAATATCCCAGCAAATACCAATTCTTTTATTTATTTATTTAGGTTCTTTGAGATAGGGGTTCTCTGTGTAGCCCTAGCTATCCTGGAACTCACTCTGTAGATCAGGCTGGCCTTGACCTCACAGAGATCGACCTGTCTCTGCCTTCTGAGTGCTGAGATTAAAGGCGGGTGCCACCACCCCGGCCTATTTTTTTAATATTTTGTAGCATACGTTTAAACACAGAATGGCTAGAGTGTTTAGTGACTTGCCTTCTCCTGCTTGAGTTTTAGGCTTCAGGGCTGCCACATCAGTTAAATTTGATGTACATAATTTGACATCTTAATTGCTTTAATTTTAAGGAAAGTTTTCTTTGAAGGAATGCAAAATCTAGTTAATTATCACCAGCTTCTCAGAATTTTCAAAATTTCTTGAGACTCAGTGGTTTCTCTTTTGCTTCTTTATTTCACATAGGCATCATTATTTTTAGTGCATATGTTCACAGGATACATTGCTTTTGAGGAATGCATTCCATCAGAAGGGGTTGTTGTGGCAGCATGTTATACTCTGAATTAAATTCACCATTTTGGAAGAAATAACAACGCACAGTACGTTTAGCCATTGTCCTTAGCTAAATATTAGTGCTGTCCTGTTTCCACTTTCCATCCCCACAGAATGATATATTCTTTGGCTATGTAAACATTAAAGGTGTAATCAGAGAAAAGAAGGAAGAAGGAGGGAGAAAATATAATATTACACCACTAACCTGCACTCTGCTGATGTCTTTGAACCTTGTTCTGAGTTTATCAGTTCTTAGCAATGTAATTAAGCATTGCACTTAGCATCATTAGTGCCAACATTGAGATTTCCTCCTCTCTTTTAGGAGACAAGTGAAACGTTAACTCTTAGGAATCATTATGCAATAGCAGACAGAGCAGTAAAAATTTATAGTAGTTGGACCAAGTCCAGTGGCTTTCTGGATTGTGAAACGTTCAGTCAACATTGACTACGTGGCTCATGTAATGGGAAGTTTAATTAATAAAATGGGGGAGGATGAGGACACAAACAGATTCCTCATTGCAATATATGTGGTGGGTTTCCTGGTAATGATTCCTTAGGATTATGGTACTGTACGTAATTTTAGGCATAGGCAGAGAATCTAAGAGTGTATTTTTAGTACAAAAATATTAAAAATTTTTCTTTGCTTTGGGGCTGAAAAAGAACCTTTGAGAACTCCTTATACATACCTACTGTTTTGTAATTATTCTCATTTTAGTTCTCTTGTAGTTTAGAAAGAAAACTGAACAGAATAACAATAACTACCATGTTTTTGCCATCAAGCTAAGAATTGGGCAGTCAGCTTACAGGCGCCTCATTTGACTTTCTTTATAGCACTAGGAGGAATGCAGGTGAGAATAGTGACATGTTAGAGGAGTTAGGGGACTTCTCTGGGTTAACCCAGATTAATCTGACTCTGGGAATGGTGTCCTGAACCAGTGTATGAAAATGACTTCTAAAAACCACACAGTCAAAGTAAAGCTGAAACTGTTTAAGGAAATGTATTCCCGGGAGGGAAGCTAAGTTCAACTGGAAGCCTGGGAGATCATATGCTGGAGAAAGTACTGCTTGTCTGAGGGTACCACCATCCTTGCTCAGTTGCCATTTGGCAGATCATCTCTGTTGCTCGACCGACTCTGCAAACTCTTCCACATGCCACACACTACGTCACACTCCAGAGACCCAATAGCAAAGGAGACTCCTCCCTCGCTCTGTGTCCCGCTGAGGGGAGGATGGCAAGACCAGATGGTTGCAGAACAAAGTAGAAGTTGAATCTTGGAGAATTGAGGAGAGAATTGAGAATCACTGGTGAGTTTTAAGCCAAGAGCTGAGGAGCGAAAGACTGAGGAATGGGAAGTTGTCTAGGGATGATAATTGCTTTGGGCTTCCTAAGGCTTTCTGGGTTTCAGGACTAAAAGTTCCACCTTCCAGGAAGGGTTGTCAGTCCCTAGTATCTGGCCATCAAGATTTCTGCTGGTTTAGGACATTAGTAGTTTCCCCAGTAGGAAACCACTGAATCTATACCCAGTCCTCCTCGGGAAATTGCCATTCATAGTCGTCATTCTACGAATGTTGCTTCAACCTTTTGGCCCAGATTTTAGTTAAGTGAGCTTGGTTTGCTGCTCAATTTGAAGTGGGATCTTCAATGAGTTTGTTGCCTGGTAGCAATTCATTCTGTCATTGAGGACTTTACAAACCCAAGGTTGAACCCTGAGGCCATCCCACATAGGCACAATCAAGACAACAGACTTTTGTGAGAGAACAGCTCATTTGATGAACAAGGAACTGGTTTAGACAGTGTTCAAAAGTCAATTGGCTGGGTTTCAACAGCAGTGTGGCCTCTACAATGGTCCTGAACGTGCAATTCTCTATTCTCTGAACATAATCAAGTTTAATGTGCTCATTTAAACCACAGTGAGTCATACATCATACATCACCAAGGGTATTGTTTATTATTTTAAAACTCATGGTGTCACCTTATGGTTTTATGACAAAGTTTGTCCATCATATTTACCATTGTAAAAATGTTCTGGTCTTGGAGTGTTGCCTTTCAAATGTTCTGTCACATAATTAAAATTTTTGTCATTTCTTTATCTTTCCCTCCGTTTGAGAGCTTCATTCTTCTTTTCCTTTCTTTTTTGTCCACTATCTTTTTATTTCTCATTTCTTCCTTCTTTTTCTTTGTATTCTTTCATTCTCTCTTTCCTTCTTCTCTTCTTCTCACCCATCTTCCTTGAAAGGACAGGGAGTTTTTTGTTTTTAAACATGCAAATTTGGTGCTGCAAAGCTTTTGCTTTGCTGGATAAAAATAGCACCAGCCAGTGCAATGTATTGTAAAATTAATACTGTTGACTCTTCACTGTCTTCTTAGGGATGTCAAGATGACTTAAGGGGACCCCAACACAGCTTTGTTTTCATTAGTATAGAAAGAAACTTCCCTGAATAAATCTCTCACAGTTCAAAGGGTAGAAAAGAAAATTTAGTATTCAGGAGCAAAGGGCAAATATGTTCCTCATTCTTCTGAAGAGTGTATAGGCCTTTGGGTTTCTATTATTTTGGTTCCTTTCTGAGGAACCTTTTAGTACTGACATCAGTGAAGGTAAATACCACAGGCTTTCTGTGCCAATGTACAAGAAAGGAGCTGGATGCTGAGGAGAAATGGAATTTGTTGTTGTTTTGAGGCAGGATTTAACTGTGGATCCTGAATTGTCCCAGGATTCACTATGAAGCCCAGGCTGACTGCGGATTTGAAGTGACCCTCCTGCCTAAGTTTCCCAAATGCTGAGATTAGATTGTAGATGTGTGCCATCGTGACCCACCAGAAGTTTTGATTTTTGAAAGAGGCCAAGAGTCCGGCAAAGAAGAGAAGTCTAGGAACTATGATAAACACTGAGCATGTTCATCCTGAAATTATTCCAAACATTCTTGGTTCGCTGACCATGAAACATGCTACACTGATGGTCTTATGATTTCCCCAGGGCAAATTGGTTAGAAAAATTCACCCACACTCCCCACTGTAGAGACCCAATAGCAGTTGTATTGCCTCAGCATGAAAAAGACCCCTTGTCTGAACTGTTTCTCAAGCTCATTGTAAGCCATCAACCCCTTTGAAGATAAACTCTAAGACATCCCAGGGACAGTCCTTCATGATAGATAACTAGATGGCTACACAAAGTCCATGGCTCCAAGTAATCCTGCAATTAAAAAAGGACATTTGGGTGCAGCATCTCAACAGAGATGTGCTTTCACTGCTATTCCCTAAAGACTCGCAGAAAAGAAACAGATGATCACCCGTGTTGACAGTATTAGGAGCATATGGGAGACTGGCACCTAGAAACCAAAGAAGTGAATTTGTGGCTCAGTCACCTCCCAGTGGTCATGAACTTGCCTGGAGAAGCTGGTAATGAGTTCAACTCTCTGGTCTGCAAAGGGGGGGGGGGGGGATACCTTTTCTTTTTGTTTCTATCATTTGTGGTAAGAACTTTCTTAGTAGTTGGGATCCTTTCATTCTATAATTTACGGAGTTGATGCACATTTGGGGTAGAAAAAGATTATTTAAAATAAAGAAGGCACTATATAAAAAAATTTATTCTTTCATATACTGCATCCTGACTGCAGTTTCCCCTCTCTCCTTTTCTTCTAGACCCCCTCCCCCTCCTCTCTTCTCCACTAGATCCATTCCTCTTCTGTTTCCCTTCAGAAAAGAGAGGCGTCCCAGGAATATCAACCAACCACGCCCTATAAAGTTGCCATAAAGCTAGGCACCCCTCCTCCCCCTCATATTAAGGCTGGACAAGGTAACCCAGGAGGAAGAAAAGGGTCCCAAAAGCAGGAAGAAAAAGTCAAGAACAGCTGGAACTCGTACTGTTAGGTGTCCATAGGAACACCAAGCCACACAACTCTACACAAATGCAGAGGAGCTAGGTCAGACCCGTACATGCTCCCTGACTGTCGGTTATGTTTCTGTGAGTACAGATGATCCCTGCTTAGTTGATTCTGTGGGCCGTTTTCTTGTGATGTCTTTCACCCCTCTGACTTCTACAATCCTTCCTGCCCATCTTCCAGAGGATTTCCCAGTTCTGTGAAGGCATTGCAGTTTAACCCATTAGAGTACTTAGACAATTATATTTAAATCTCAGCACAGCTGTCATCCTAAACCTTGGAGTATGAATTTCTAGCTGAGTTCAGATGACTGGATTCCACCCATGGAAAACTTCGCAGAGCTTTTAGGGTAAAGTTTGAACTTTCCCCTTACTGCTGTGTCCTGGGAACTACAGTGCATTCTTCACACTCTGGCTACCCTTGGGCAAAACCTGTTGTCTAACCAGTTTGACAAGGCTGGCTTCCAGGAAATTGTCCACACCCTCTCATTTTTCTTTAAATGGAACTTTAGAAGAAAAATAGCTTATTTCAAAGGACCCTATGATTGTGTCACTAGCTAATAAACCAAGTGACTATGAAGAATTGTTTCACACCATTACTGGAGAGTGATGGGCAAGTATTTTAGTAATGACTCCAACAACAGTGGCGAATTCTTCAAACCAATGACCATTTACAATTAGCCCTTTGAACAAATAGAATGTCTCTCCACAAGATCAAATATTTTATAGTTTAGAAAATAACAAAAAAAAAACATTGGGAAGCCTTATGATTTAAATTCTGGTTTCAGAATGAGAAAAATTATAGAGGCATTAGAGAAGAAAAAAAAATGTCCTCAAGAAATTCCTTCAGCAAGCAAAACCCCTCATGTATTGGTGGGTAGTAGTAAGACTTTAGTCCTATTATTTGGGTTAAAAACCGGCAGCAATAAAACAAGACACATTCAAATTATAATAACTGTAAAGAGAACGAGTCTTAATTTTAAGTCTTGGTGTAACAAAATTGACTTTCTTGAGCTACAGTGTAAGAAATTCCAGGTAAATAAAGTAGGAAAGAAGAGACATGGTATTGATTTCTTTGAGCTAACCCAGAATGTTCTTTTGGGGTAGTGTGTGTGTATGAGAGTCTTCTTATCCTGCATCTGTTTCATGTAATAAACTAGAAACCAATGTCATCTCACTTATGAGAAAAGGAATGGAGAAAACATTGAATGGTCTCCTTTTCATTCTGTTTACTGTGATATTTTCTCCCTGGGGACATGCAATGTCAAAATAAAGGAGACACAAATAGAAATCAAGGTATGTTCTGAAGTACTGTTGAAAAATCATGGCACTGCAAACTTCCATTGATATTCTCAATCCAAATATTTAGAAATTCAAGTGTATATATTGAGTTACCTTTTAGATAGTGTAAGTAGAAATTTAAAATACATTAAACACCCAATAAAACTGTATGAAATGCTGAATTTGAATTTATTTTATTTAAAGACACTAATAAATTTCTATGCAGGTAATGTTACATTTTAGTATACCCAGTGCTACATAAAGTTCAAAGGACATATTAAGAAAAAAGTCAAATAATGACAGAAAATTAGCAATGTTTACTTAAATGATCAGATGAATACTAGTTTTAGGAAGTTACAGAATTTTCTCCTTCCTTCCTTCCTTCTTTTCTTTCTGTCTTTCTTTCATTAAGGCAGAAGAGTTAAGTATATGATATGAGATTGTTGAGAAGTTTTATTCTTGCTCTTTTAATTTTCAGCACCTGACAGCATGACACTGAACTCCTTCAGGTAAAAGGAGGCAATTGTTTTCAAGGTTTGAAGAGTTTGAAAGATAATTCCATGACTATCTCTTTAGTTTATGTGCATGTGCACACCTTTAATCCTAGCACTTGGGAAGCAGAGGCAGGTGGATCTCTGTGAGTTTGAGTCCAGTGGTCTATAAAGAGAGTCCAGGACAGCCAGGGCTCTGTTACACAGAGATAACTCTGTTTCAAAAAATATATAATTAAACCTGAAAGTATCTTATTGTTTTTACTATCCACAAAATATTCAAAAGGGGTTTATGATGAGGGACATACTCTTTATAGTAGGAATATACAGATTAGAGCAATTTGGAAAAGTTAAACTAGGCACAACAGGAAAAACAAATCTTAGTTTTGCTGATGCTACAAAAATTCACAGGATTACATGATCACCGAGGAATGAAAGCTTAGACTGCCTCATGAACTACAGAGTGGAAGTGGAGGCAGACATGGGACACATTTACCTTCATTCTTTCCCATCAAGCACCTGTGTGCAATGTATCGTATGTGTCAGATCTGCTGTGGATGACGAGGGAAGAACAGATTGTGTACCAAGGGAAGAATGAAAGTGTCTGGAAAAGCCAAGTGGAATTAGACTATTGAGAGCATTCACTACCAGGCTACTACTAGTTAATATCCATTCAGGACTTGTCCCTTCTGAATATTTTCACACTTGTTGGCTTTTTGATTCTTTCAACCTCCCTATGAGCTAAGAGTTATTGTAAGCTGCATTTTAAGAGTCAGGAAATCTGAATATAGTGAGTTGAACTTCCCAAGTTTCAAGGAGAGGTCCACAGAAGAGCTAAAATAAAATAAATTCCAGGCAGCCAAAACTTACAGTGTGTACTTTTAGCCATGGGGATACAATTTGAATCTACCTCAACTGTTTTTCTGCTGGCTACCAGGAGCTGTTTTGTTCTTACACAGAGTTTCCAATATCTATCTCACAGGGTTGTCATAAGGGTTAAGTAAGATGTACATGGAATTGTTTTGAAAACTTACCACAGATTGCCTTGGTGATTATAAATGTCATGTTCAAGAGGTCAATATGAAAGCAGGGCTCTAATAAATAAAACCTTCAAAAGTCACTATTTGCCAAATGGTCCAGCATTATCAACATTATTGGCTAAGCATGAGCCATGATCAAAAAGAATAAAAACAAACTGGCTAGGGAAGAGCAAGCCTTCATGAGAGAAGTTAAGGAAGCAAGGTGGGAGGTTGTTGTGGGAGCATAACCCAGAAACAATTACTGTTAAGGGTCTAGACTTTTACCATATTCTACTAGCCCCCACGTGTTTATGATCACAATGTTTTGTATCCTGCTTTGCAACTCACAAAAGACTTCAAGACCTTTCTCTATATGATTCTGTTTCTTAAGAAACCTTCATGAGAGTTGAAATGACCCTCTTTTTAAGGGAACCGAGGATTTAGACAATTTCAGTGAGTTGTCAGACATCATAGAGGTTAAATCATAGAAACATCTGGACTTGGTTCTACACAGTTTGGTCACCAGAATAGTATTCTGCCTGTAACACTCTGTTGGTTCATGCAACAGGCAGGGATAACAAGAGCAGCCATTGTTAGCCAGGTAGTGTTATTAACAATAGTTGGGAGTGCATTAAGCAAATTATCTCATTCAACCTTGAAAGAAATCCTTGTAGGCAGATACTTGAGCTCAGTCTTTGAGTTAGAAGGCTACGAACTGATACAAACTGGGGTAAAGCAATGTCCTTTGTCAGCCTGAAGTTACCTTCAGTGAGGTCACTCAATTCTGCATTAACGAGTCTTCACATTTCAAGTGTGTAGGACTAGGGAGGCTGAGCTTAGAGTAGGAGTGTTTTTCCAAACTGGTGTGATTCTAATAGAGGAGAATGCTCCTGGAGTCCTGTTCTCAAATATCTGAACTTTTTACTCCTCTTGTAGTAACTGCCCATTGAGGTTCATACAGAAAGTTTCATGGCCAAGTTTGTCTCCTTTGTCTCAATTGAGACAAATGGAGCCTGAATTGGAAACCTGAAATCCGCATCTATATAATTGGTGGATGTTCCTTTTAATAAAGAGAGGATTTTTCAAGGAAAAAGGGAGGAATGGCAACTCTGTTAATTAAGCAGTCATAAATATTATGGGGTATCTACCAGAGAGGAGGGTTCTGATGTGTATTTAAGCAAATAGAAAGTATTAGCTGGCTGGTGACTACACTGGGTGTTTGGGATGGCAATGTAGCCCTGAGGCTTTCTCATGGTGAGCTTTTAAACACAAAAATCCATGTCCTGGTTGACATACTTCAGTTAACAAGAACAGTTAGCCAAAAGCAAAACTACAGAAGCCAAAAAGCAAGGTTAGTACATTTAAAAAATTTCCTAGGACTATGGACTTTGACAGATTAAGCCTTTTAGTTTTAGCAGGCGGTGCTATGTGCTGAGTTTTATAACCTGAATGGTACTTCCCTCATGGAGTCAGTTGTACAAAGGTCTGGGGGCCCTGTTACAATAAAGATAGTGAAAGTTTAAGAAATAAATTAGAGAGCTTTTATTGAAGCCTTCAGGAGGGTGAAGGTCACAGCCTGCACAAAATAGCAGCTTCCCAAAGGTACTTCATAGAGAAGTCATTGAGATAGTTGATATTCTTCTCTTTTTAACCCCCTGCTTTTATATCACTAGGATCTCAGCCATGGAACACACGATACATCAGGTGACTCAAGTTGGCCCGATGATTTATGTCTCTTCCGGCAATAGAAAGCTGAGAATTGAGCACCCATTCACTCAGTATAATGCCGTGCTGAAGATAGTTATCTGATTTGCAGAAACAATAGATTATTGTATTGCTTAATTAATTGTACACTATCCCAACTCTAGAAAACTGTGTGTGTGTGTGTGTGTGTGTATGTATATTTGTGTGTGGTGTATGTATGTTGTATGTGTGTATGTATGATGATGTATGTGGTGTGTGTGTGAGTATGTGGTGTGGTGTGTGTTATGAGTGTATGTACATGGTGTGTATGTATGTGTGGTGTGTGTATGGTGTGTGGTGTGTGTGTGTGGAGTTTGTGTGTGGTATGTGTGTATGTATGATGATGTATGTGATGTGTGTGTGTGGTCTGGTATGTGGTATGTGTGTGTGTGTATGTATGTGTCTGTGATGTATGGTGCATGTCTAACTATTCAGTTGTAAAGTGGAGGTAGGACTGATATGGGTTATAGATGACAAAAGACTATTTCTCCACATTAGGAATAATTTTCATTCCATTGGTTCCATTATTTAAGTTCTCTAAAGAGTCCACTTTTCCTTTTTGCTTGCAGCATTTCCGAGAAATCAAAGCAGCTGATTAATCATATTTAAATATGTTCCTTTCCTTGACATTAGAGGAAAGACATAAGAAAAAAAAGCAAAAGGAGATTTTCCACCAAAAAGAATCCCCTTTTGAAGTTCTTGACAAAGACTTTCTCATGAACAAGCCACGTTGTGGTATCAGAGATAGCCTGGTAGCCACGATTATGTTGAGCCTTCAAAGTGGATTTGAATTAAAAAAATAATAAGTACTAGCCCATTCTGGCTGTTGTGGAAATATACCATGGAGTGTAGGCCTTAGCCAACTGTCTTATTTTCTCATTTTCATGGAGGTTAGAAATGCATCCAACGAGGGTGGGTTCTGATGAGTCTTTTTTTCCTGGCTTGCTAACAATGACTTCCCTCTGTGGGCTGTGATGACTTTTCTCAGCATGTGAGTAGAGACAGGGAGTGAGATCTGGTGTCTTCTCTTCTAAGGGCACAAATCTTGTCATGGGAATCCCATCCCCATGACTTCACCAGAACTGAATTATTCCTTTAAGGCTCCTTCAACTATTCTCATATTGGGCATTCAGCATATGAATTTGGAGGCAGGAGAATATAAATATCCAGTTTATTACACTCTGAAAATGTATGACATTTTGGTGAAGAAACACTGTGAGCTGATCAAGTAAAAATTATGAAATTCTTCAGCTTCCATATTTAGTAGCTAACTTGTAAAGGGCTATTCACATGAGTTTTCCCTGTGTACACCAAAGACTCACCACTCTTTCCTTATCTCCCATAACTTCACTGTTAACTTTTGACCTCCACTCTCTCCCAGCATTACAATGTTAGTTCAGCTATACACTGATTTACTGTGTCCAATTATACATTCTTGTTCCTTCTGCTAAAATTGCCTTAGTAATCTAGAATCAAGATGACCATTTTTATAACTTTTCTTGGAGCCAGTTATTGATTCAGGGTTGAGCTTTATCTTAATTTTTCTACTGCTGTGATGAATCACCATAACCAAAAGCAAGTTGGGGAGGAAAGGGTCTTTCTTGCTTCCACATTCATCACGGAAGGAAGTCATGACAGGGACTCACTCAGTGCAGGCACTTGGAGGAAGGGACTAATGCAGAGTCCATGTAGGGGGTGTTGCTTACTGGCCTGTTCTTTTGACTTGCTCAGCCTGATTTCTTATAGAACCAGGACCACCAGCCATGGGGTGTCCCCACTCATAATGGACCAGGTCCTTACCTGCCAATGTCACCAATTAAGAAAATGTTCTACAGGCTGTCTCTTAGATGATTCTAGCTTGCCTCAAATTGACATTAAAACTAGTCAGCACACCTCCTGCAAGTCTTTACTGGATATCTATTTATTTAAACCAATACATTTTCTTATTATATTATTAAGGCTTTGTCTCAAAAGATATTCTGACATATGGACAAATCTTGCAAATCTTGATAGTTAATATAATGGATCTAAAGAACTCAGAATTTATAGATTTTTTTTGTTTTTGGTAGATGGCACATAGATAAAACATTTTAATTTTGTGCCTCAGCATCCAGAGTGAACATGCAATCTAGGTTCTACTTGTGATACCAGTAACCAATATGGAAATGGAGCAATTTGTCTGTATCACTTAGCTTTGACTAATTACTACAGTGCTTTTTTTTCTTTATTTAGATATCTCTGTTCATGCAACAAAGTTAACAGCTGGAATGAACAGATGGAATTTTCAGTAAGCACAGGGCCTAGACTGAGAGATGGCTACTAAAAAAAAGTATATCATAGAATGAAAGAGCAGTAAGAAGTGTGTGGCTTCGAGAAGGCAAGACCTGACAGTAGCAGTAGTGTGGGCTTGTGGAAGAAATATTTCTGGATAATTAACGCCTTTAAGAGCTGTGTGATAGTTTGGCTGGCAGATAAAGAGTTACAGTAGTGAAGGGGAACTTCTACGCAGAGTACAGCACATGCAAAACCACAGTGATGCGGAATATAAATTGTTGCACACTTCAGTAGTACAGCATTTCTACTGGAACCGACATTTCCTGAAAAGTCCCGTGGTGTGTTAGAGTCCGAGCTAGATTGACATGTTTGATCACATAATTCTCCTCACATTCATTTCATAGGTTAGGATTATAAGATCAAATAGGCTGGGAAAGTTGACTGGTTTGTGCAGCTAGCAAACTATAGAATTAAGATTTGAGTCTGAATTTATCAGGACGACTCTCAGAAAATGGGCTGCCAATCTGGATCTTAGGTATTGGATAGACATGGCAAGAGACAGTGTTTCTAATATGGGGGATGCCAGTTCCAAAGAGCTCTGTGTACTTGGCTGTGGGGTTGTGGATACTTTGCTGCACATGATTCCAGTAGACAGTTGGAAGCACAGGGCTGAAGAAGAGATGATTTAGCATATGGTTAAAAAAAAAAAACACTTACCATTCTGTTGGTTATACCCATCATATCCCCATAGACACATTCTCCGAGTGTTACCACTTGAGGTAAGAGAGAAAACAAAGTAGAGCTTTGGGCATGTGTGCCAATTTTTAAGAGACATTTATGGAATAGAAGGTAGAGGAAAGTGAGAAACGGTGATCAGGGAGTCAGGAAGAAAACCAGGAAACAGTGTGTGATGGGAGCCAAAGGAATGAAGAATTTCAACCTGTTAGGATATTTGTGAAAGTATCAAATACTTTAGGAGAAGGGAACAGTTACCCAAGCTTCAAAATGGGACTGAGAATTCCTAGTCTTCATCCTGCTGCAGTCTAGTAAGTGATGAGTAGGTATTAAGAGAACACAGTTATATATTCCCATTGGCACTTATTTTTTAAATACTTTTTTGAAATTATAATATAGTTACATTATTTCTTTCTTCTTTTTCTCTTTCCAAATCCTCCCATATACCTTCCTCCTTTCTCTCTTTAAAATTCACTGCTTCTTTTTCTTTGTTTCACACACATACACACAAACACATACACACAAACTCACACCCTCTTCACACCACATAATGTTACCTCTATGTATATGCTTCAGGGCTGACTATTTGGTATTGAATAACCAATTGGGATGCTCTTTCCTGGAGCAGCAATTTCTCTCACTAGTTGTGTTCCTTAGTTACCGGTAGTTCTTTGTCTGAAGTTGACATCCCGTGAGATTTCCTTCCATGTTAGCATGTCTGTCAGTATCATCATTTTGTTCAGGTCGTGTTTAGGTATCCATGTTGGTGAGATTTCATGGTATAACCTCTTATTTTACTAAGAGACATGATCTTATAGAAAACTCCTGCTCCTCTGATGCTAACACTCTTTTTGTGCCCTGTTCCTCAATGATCCCTGGGACTTTAGGTATAGGAGTGTGTTATAGATGTGTTAAGTGGACTGGGCTCCTCAGCTCTGCATTTTGATTGGTTGTGGTTTTCTGTAATGTTCTTTGTCTGCTGCAAAGACAAGTTGCTTTTAGGAAGGGTGAAGACTACATTGTCTGTGGGTGTAAGGACAAGCTTTTAGAATGTATTTAAGGACTATTGTGGTTTAATAAGCTGATAGGCTCTCCTCACAGATCCATGACTTTGGTAGCTCTGGAGAGTTGACTACATTTGAAGTACCAGGTTAATTTTTCTCTTATTAAATGGGTCTTAAGTCTAGCTAGAGAGCTGTTGGCTACCTGCAAGGCATATGTACCTTGCACCTTTAGGACTAGCACACTGTGCTGGACATTGATGTGGTTAATAGGCATCTGCCTCCTTTGGAAGCTTGCGTGGCACCTTCTGGGTACCATAAAAACTAATAGGGAGGAGGCTTTCAGGTTAGATTCAGCTCAGAGCTTCTGGGCTCTGCCTCTGAAGTGCATGACGTCTTCAGCAATAGGGACTTCTACCTGTGACTGTTGTTGGCTTTTGTTTTTGTGTTAAGCTTGTTTGGTTGTTTTTCACATGATCAATGGCTCTTGCGGATGGGGTTGGAGAACACTGTCGATCCAGATGGGCAGATTTAATTTAAACTGTATGTATATTCATATATTGCCTTATATGCATTACAGTTATTTTTAGACAGTTAGTATTATGATTCCTTATGACTTTTCTCAGATGTTTTCACTGCTATTTTACCCTTTTCTCTCATTCTATGTTTATGCCCTCCCCTTCCTTAATTAAAGTCCCCATTTTCCCCATTTCCCCTTTCAGACCATTTGTTCCCTGCTATTCTGCTCTTTATAGCTCTCCTCTGCTGCAAAATCTCCTCTTTACTTTCCTGGTTTCTGTAGTTACTCCAGGCTATGTATTCACATGTGAAAATTTGGAGCTAGAAACCTCATATGAGAGAGAACATGCATTGTTTGTGATACATGTTTTTTCCTTTTTTATTATTTTTTTTGCACCAAACACATTCGCATTTCTTTTCTTTTTTTTAAAAAAAGCAAATGACAAAGACCCAACTTACCAGTTTTTTTTAAAACCCAAACTTAACATTACATATTTAAACCATTGTCAGAACTGAAAAAGTTGCCAGCATCCATGCACAACTACAAAACATCCTTAATTTACACTAAACCAGAAATGTATTACCATTGATGCATTAATAGCTTTCAGCACTAAATGCTGAAAATAAAATTGAAATATTTCGGCAGAAGATTAATCTTGCAGTGTTATCGTAACAGCGGGCTGACACTACTCACTCACATTTCAGCACATGGAAGCAGATCCCTGCTGATGTTTAACACAGTCCTGTGTTAGCACTATTCAAGAGTCACAGGGCTTACCTCTGACCATGTTGTGTTTTTTTTTTTTTTTTTTTTTTTTCGAGACAGGGTTTCTCTGTGTAGCCCTGGCTGTCCTGGACTCACTTTGTAGACCAGGCTGGCCTTGAACTCACCCGCCTGCCTCTGCCTCCCAAGTGCTGGGATTAAAGGCGTGCGCCACCACCGCCCGGCTAAAGGTTTTTTTTTTTTTTTTTAAGTTTTTTGAACAGGATTTTTCTAATAACCTTGACTGTACTGAAACTCACTCTGTAGACCAGGTTGGGCTTGAACTCACAGACATCTGCCTGCCTCTGCTGGGATTAAAGGCATGCAGCAACATGCCTGGCCATTACAGACAGTTTTGAACTGCCACGTGGGTCCAGGGATTTGAACCTGGGTCTTTTGGAAGAACAGCCAATGCTCTTAACCACTGAGCCATCTCTCCAGTCCATGTTGTGTTTGTTTAAAGCAAAGTATATACAGAGATTACAATTTTAAAGACAAAAACAAAAACAAAACAAAACAAAAAACCCAAAATCAAAAAACAAACAAACAAAAAACGATGGCCCTATTTTGTGGTCCCAACAACAAACTCAAAAGTCTATGACAAATAGGGGCTCTGATGAGCTGTTTTATAAGTACTTTAGGTGCACTTATACAGAAAGTCGAGTTTGTTTTAAATCTTAAAAAAAGTCCCTGTTATTCCTCAAATGGTGCGTTTTATGGTTTAACATTTCAATTAATTGCGTGCATTGAATTACTTGTTATCCAAGTGTGGCAGGTGCTCCTTACTGTTTATTGTCAAGGATTTTAACTGCCATCTTCTTCAAATTCTACTCTGGCTTGACCATTCTCCACAATTCTTTTTGTAGTGATTTTTTTTTTCCATTAACTATCTTAGTTGAAGTTGATATTGATTTGAAGTTGCCCATCGACTGCCGCCAAATGACGCTGAAGAGAACGAAGTGAGAGACCTTCCCAGGATCTCGTGACCCGAATGAAGTGAAGCCTGTATCAAAAGCAGGAAACCCCTGGTTGTCCTGGAACCTATTCTGTAGACAAGGCTGGCCCCAGATCTGCCTGCCTCTGCCTCCCAAGGGCTGAGATTAAAGGTGTGTGCCGCCCCCACCTGGCTCTGCCATATCATTTTAAAAAGTCCTTTGACTGGACACCCAGGACAAACAAAAAGTTTGAGTGGAAAAGTTGGAAGAGCTCACAGATGTTAAAAGTCTTCGGTAATAGATGAATTTCTCGTTTAACTTGAGTACACAAGATGCTGATTGCTCACATCACAAAGTTTAGAGGCCTCGCAGACACCCGGCTCTTTTTGTCTACACCAATTATTTATTCTTCAGAATACATCAGTAGTAACAGCAAAAACGAGAATTTTCAGAAATTTGTACTTTGAGTCTTTCCAGAAGTATGTAAACAAGGTGGAGAAAAGTCTTCTACTTTAAAGATGAGCTCCAAAGACATAGAGGTTAATGTGAATTAGCACAAGGTCTTTCAGAGATTAATTAATGAGGTCAGAAGAAAGAGTCAGGTTTGGTCTCTGGTCTTCTCTGAATCATAGTGCTATTATGTAGATGATGGCATAACCTTGTGGGCTGATCTCTTTATTATTATTATTATTCATGTAAAGCTTTTTTCTTCTTTTCTCCCAGCTCTGTAGCAATCCACCAAAAAGTGAATTCTAGATTTATAGCTATTCTGGCAGAATCTAATAGTAGAGATGGTCCATGGCTGAAAGCCCTCACAAGTCAGCTTCCTGCCATGTGAACCACACATCTAGGCTTGCTCGGAGGACTACAAACAAAGTGTTGCTTATTTAAGCAAGTGAGCTCTCTCTTTTATGGCTGATAAAACAGGGACTTAGCTCTGTTTTGATAGCATTTAGGAGAGAGATTAAAGAATTATGTGGGAAATTTAACCATTGTAGAAAATTAGTCTGGGTCCTCCAGGCCTGTTATGAGTAGGATTTCCTTTGGGTTGAATTCTGAATACAGTTCTCTATCCTAGTCAGATCCATGAGACAGATATTGAGGTAGATCTTCCCAAGGTGATACAGAGAAGGGGCATCAGAGCATGGATGTCACATGTAGAAATAATAAATTAATTTTTTTACCAGTTTATATTATATTTAATTGGTCAGCAGTGTTAATCTTTAATCTGTCATTATAAATAAACACACAGTCACCTGATGGATTTTAGCAAGCCTTGGCCTGGATTGTACAATCGTAGCCCATCTAAGCTAGCTCTTAATTCTATTCCCCAAATATGACCCCCATATATACATAAGTAAGTTTGGACTGTTATTCTCCATGCTATGCTGATGTTCCAGGCCACATGGAATAATCGTCTTTTATCTACCCCACTGTGTGTCTCCTTCATCCTGCTCCTGGCTTCTTTTTCTACCGAAGGCTTCTTCTATTTCTTCTTCTGTAGGCTTCCTCTACCCATCAACCTCTCTGCTTCAGAAGGCCACATCTTTAGTCCTGCCTACCTCACCTTTGTCCCACCTACCTCTGTCTTTGCCAAATCTTAGGTCTCAGCATTTATTTAACCAATCAGAGAAAATGGTTAACAAGAAAGGTAGCATAGCTTCACTTGGTGTACAGCAAGCAGGCTTCTGAGAGCAGGTTAATTAACATTTAGAATGTATAATATCACCCCATCAGTCACGTGTCCTACAGACCAATGACCAGGAAAGCAAAAAAAAATAATAATAAATAAGTAAATTAAGCCTAAAAATAGATATGTCTTTACATTCTGACTTTTTTTCCTTCTCTAATCTAAGAGCAGTCTTGAAGTTAGTTTTAAGTTTTGATATTTAGGTGTCTAAAAACATACAGAATTTATATTCTAAAAAGAAAACTGCACACAAATTTAATTTCTGTAGCTAGACACCTTCTAATGAATTTAGCCACTGTAGTTGTACCTACAGGTGAATTTTGATTCTTTTCACCTCTGCTCTTGTCAATGTAGAATTTTTTCTCCTTTAGAGACATTATTAAAAGACAGGGATACATTTGTGACAGACTGGGGGAGGGAGAAGGATGTGGAGAGGGGGAGGAAGATGACTTCCATGCATGCTCTTCATAAAAGGTTGGGGGCAAGAATTATTCGAGGCTCACCTCTCATTTCCTTTTCACTAGATGATGTATACATCCACACCCTCCAGATAGGAACAAAGTGCTTCCTCTCCATTCTGTTTTTTCTTGCCTCAATTCATGGTCCTTTCCTTTCCTCTTCCTTCTCAGCATTCACAGTGCAGCCTCAAGTGTGAGCTGCTTGCCACCTTCCTTCAAGCCAACCTCTGTAATACCTGCCCACAACTTGGTTTCACTGAGTGGTTAATTTACATGAGGAAATATTTGCAAGGCCACTTGGCAAGACATGAGATTTTCCATTCTTTAGAAAACTAATGAAAAGGCAATTATTGCCTCACACTGTTTGGAGTACTTCACAATGAACCAGTTCTGCATTTCCTGACCAAAATCCTTGGCTGCTGCTCTTCCCTGGCCACTCCCTGACTTCTTGGCCTGATGTTATCTGACTAAGTCTGAGACAAACATGTCTTTGGGTCGTGGGAAGTGGTTGCATTTCTCAGTTGGGGATAGTCATGATACAAGTACAAAATTATTTTCTGAATGCTCATTATGTGCCAATACCTAAAGACTATGGAGACAACTGAAACAGCCCCTGCTCTTTGAAAAGAACTCCTCTCATAGTAGGAGGGGCAATAGTGTAAACACATACCTGGAGACTCCTAAATCAAACAATGCTTTAGGAAGTACAAGACAAAAGAATTTATAACTAGCTTTTGCTCATACCTAGTAGAGATTTCTAGAAAAGTTGAGCTCTGTGAGCTAGGTTCTGGAAGATGGCTAGGACTTTTTAAGGTGGATAACAGGCATAATAAGGGTACAGTAATGGAAGAGGACATTGGTTATAGTAAAAGAAAAAGTCAGTTAATTCTGGGCCATTGGGAAAGATAAAACCACCTCTTAAAGCTAACCTAAAGGACAGATTGAAAGACAAATTCCGTGAACAATTTAGTATTTGTTAAAACAAGAGTTTAACAGGCCTGTGCCGAGAACAGTTCACATACTGTACAGGAAGAATTGAATAGGTGAAACCTGTACCAACCATATGGCTTTTATCAGTTAGTAGATATACTGCCTGGCCTTTTATAATTAAAGCTTGCTGATTTAAATATAAGTAATATAAGATGGTGAGTAGAAGAATGGACTGTGTGAGAACAGTTCAGAAAGAAGGGTGAGCAAAATTCAGCCACTTACTGAAGTCTAGGAGAGGCTGAGACTGATTCATGTGAAACTCCTGCAGACTTTTCTAATTCTGGATCTCTATCTAGAATCCTTTTGACATCCTGTGTTGAATAAAGACACAAAAGAAACTGTCTTTATCCTTATGAAGGTTCATATGCAGTAGAATAAATTATATGTATACATAAAAGTCATTAAGACATTTTAAAATTATGGGGTCATTGGAATCTAAAAGGAGAAGGACTATAAGATTTAATTGAATTCACTTAGAGTAAATAGGGAAAAGAAGGAATAAAAGACATTCGAACTGGAAAAGAGGATGTCAAATTGTCACTGTTTGTAGAGTACGTGATATGTTTAGAAACCATTTAGGATTCCACTAAAATATACTAGAATTAATAAACAAGTTCAGAAAAATTACAGCATGTAAAACAGCATACAAAAATTAGTAGCATTGTCATATTCCATTTGTGAACATCTGGAGAGGAAATTAAGGAAGCATTCCTATTTACAATAACTACATAAACAAAACAAAACACCAGAATGCATTTAATCAAAGGACTAAAAAGTCTTCACAATGAAAATTACAAAACATTAGTTAATTAAATTGAAGAAGAAACACAAAATAAAGTACATTCCATATCTACAGATAGGAACAGTCAAGTCATTTAAATATGCATAGCACACACAATAACCTAGAGAGTCAAGCAAATTCTTACTAAATGCCAATGACAGATAATGAATGGTATGTTGGTCTACAGTTGTAATCCCAGCAGTTGGGATGATAACACCTACAAATAGTCAAAAACAGGTGAAACATTCAATATCTCTAATCAGGAAAACGCAAACAAAACTGAAATGAAATATCATTGCACTCTAGTTGGAATAGGTATATCAAAAATACAAGTGAAAAGTAAATGTTGAGAAGGGAAATCTTATGCATAGCTGCTAAAAACATACATTAGTATCTTCATTATGGAAACAATATAGAAGTATTTCAAATATTTCAAAGCAGCAGGCTAGAGAGATGGCTCACCCTGTAGGAGTACTTGCTACCAAGGCTGAAGAATTAAGTCCCCGGAACATTCAATATATATGTGAACACTCATATTCATATTTGATCCAGCCATCCAACCACTGGCACAGAAGAGCCCAACAAGAAGAGGAAACTAATACTTGTCTTTCAGACATTAATTATACTGACCTTACTGGGAAATATTTGTCCTTTCATGGATGGTGTCTCTATGGCACTCTGGTTCTCCTTGAATTAAGATTCTAACTACTCTTCCTTGTAAGTTATTTACTTACAAATAGAATATAAGAGGACAGGGGTTATGTCATTCTTAGTGAGTGTGGTACACTGGTTAAGACTTTTGTAAGCCTTAATCTATTTGTTTGAATTTTAGTATGTTTATATACGTTTTGAATTCACAAATGATAATTGCACATAATAATCATGTGCAGTATGGTGTCTTGAAATGTCTCGTATGATGACATCCCTGATCAAATGCCTTTAATCTCATTTTCACAGCATGTAAAGTGCTGCTTGGATTTCTCTCACTTCTACAGCTATGGACTGAAGCCCTAACTCTGTTAGGCTGAATGTCTTCCTAGTTCTATGAGTTCAGATCCAGGTGCTATTCTACACACTTTTAGCCCCAGTTAGTCTGAAGGCCAAGGCAGGAGGATTGCTTGAGTCCAGGAGTCAAATGGTGACCTCCTGGGAGTAGAGAAGTGGCAAGTTGCCTGCAGAGGAGTAAACTGGGCCAGGTTGGAAACAAAGGCCTTAAACCAGCTCAGATTGGAACCCCTTACTGATGACTGGAAACACGCGTACATCGTGGAATGTCTAAATCGCAATAATTAACAGTTTCTACACAGCTAATGATTTTTGTTTTTGTAATAAGATTACTAAAACTTTACTCTTTTAGTGAAATTCAAGAATATAATATACTGTTACTAACTGTATTTACCCCGGCTTCCTGTTAGGGCTTACTTTCTTCACGTCTTGAGAGACAAGGAAATCATGTCATTATGTATGAAGCTTATAAAATATTGCTTTTTCAAACATTTTTTAGAGTTACGTAGCTCTCCCTCAGTGGCCTCCTGTGCCCCACACTCCTGGCTGTTTCCTTTTTGAATCTCTGTCCCCATGATGGCACCTTTTGTTTTCATAGCACCTGTGTTCTTTCACTCCTCCCTCCTCAAGATCTTTCCTCCCCCTCGCCACCATCTCATTCTAGTTTCCTGGGTTTTTTTTTTTTTTTTTTTTTTTTTTGTAATTTATGGCTTCTGTGATGAGGATGACACCCACGTGCTTTCACTTATTTGTGTCTCTTATCATAAAAATCTTTAGACTTGTGTGTTTAACCTTGAGTACCTATAAAACCCAGGAAACGCCGGGCGGTGGTGGCGCACGCCTTTAATCCCAGCACTTGGGAGGC
>CAJQZJ010001638.1:16671991-16685004 GCA_907164525.1 Lophiomys imhausi | reverse complement strand
AAAAAAAAAAAAAAAAATCAGCCACAGTGGCAATCTCCCTTACAGCTGTTGGCCAGAGGTACCCGACAGTTCCGCCCACCCCCCGAACACTCAGGATATTGACATTGCTCTTGTTTTCCCACCAGAACTTGGTGGTAAGAGCTCATTGCTGAAGATATTATACACATTGGTAAAAGGATACGGAGGAATCAAGTTAGTACTGACTAGGGAGCTTCCTTCCTTTTGGCTAACTCTCATATTACTGGAAGATGATATGTAGGCTGCTCTGGTAGAAAAGTCATTAAGAGTTTTTCCCAACTGTGAAACATGTGAACTGCAATAATGACTATCTGGGCAAGGCACACCCATAGGGGCATTAGAGACACAAATGTTATGAGGGAAACCAACTGATTTCTGCTTGTATTTAAGGCCCAGTTTACATACAGAAATACATGTATAACACTGAAAATATGGTCAAGGGCTTATGGTTGGTGTTCTCACTACCTCTTCCTTCTACTATTTCTTTTTCTAAGTGGACATAGAATTGAGCTGCCCTCTAAATTTACATGTTCCTACACAAAGATTAGTGTAGCTCTCAGACTCATCAAAGAAGTTTCTTTGTATAGCAGAGGTGATTAATGAAGAAATTCATAACTGGTCAAACAGCATGGAATAAATTACTGTGGAGGACTCAGTTACAAATGGCACATCTATATCATACCCCCTCTCTGAGATTCAGGGATCGTGGAAGAGGAAGCAGAAAAATTCAAAGAGTCAGAATTCAGAGGCACCAGGGTGAAATAGTGTCTTTTGAACGTAACAAGACTACTGCACTCATGAACTTACAGTAGCTATGATTGCTGGAAAAAAAAACCTGTACAAGATCAAGACAGTCAACATTGTAGCTTAGAGTGAGAAGGGGTTCATGAGTTCCTATCCCTGAGGAGTCACAGATGATTGATGGTTTCTGGGGGAGGGACACTCAGTTTTCCTTTTAGAACAAATTTCAGATTTATTTATTTTTATTTTATGTATATGAGTATTTAGCCTACATGTATGTCAGTCTACCGTGTGCATGCCTGATGCCTGCAGAGGCCAGAAGAGGTTACTGGATCCGCTGAATCTGAAGTTTCAGGCAGTTGTTAGCAGGCTGAGGGTGCTGAGCATCCTGGTCCTCTAGAATAGCAGCAGCAAGTGCTCTAAAGTTCAGAGCCATCTCTGCAGTACCTGAAGAGTTACTTTTCTTTAAGGATGTGGCTCCTGATAGATTCACAACACTTCAGTGGATGGTTGCACACTCAGAAATACATGGAAAACAAATTGGATTTGGTGGTTTATTGAACAATAATATTCAAAAAAGAAAATACCTAGTTAGAGGAGTAAGAAGGTAAAAGTGGATGTAGGAGGAGGTAAGGTAAAGAGATGGGTATGATTATGTTCAACATATGTTGTATGAAATTCTCACAGAATTAATAAATATTTATCAAAATAAAAAAGTGAATGGTAAGGGTGGAGAAAAGAACCATTGTTCATGAAGACAATGAGTAGAGAAGGGAAACTCACTGAAGGGAAGGTTCAAAAAAAGTGCATGCTCTTGAGTTTAGGTAACTGGGGGAGTGATTGTGCCATTCCAAGTATAGAGAGGCAGAGTTGTTTTTTGAGAAGCACATTTGCAGATTTAGCTTTGGATTTAAAGAGCTGGATGCTCCTCAACACAGATCAATCAGGTAGAAATGAAATCATCTTTTCAGAGGTTGCGTATGGAAATCAAGGCCATGGTCGACCAAAGAAAGTAAAATGTGACTCACTCTCATGTGTGGGTTCTTGAATAAACATGGGCAAGGGCTGGTCAACCAGATCACTGTGACCCACTTCTGATTTATATATATGTTCTTAACCTGATTTTGTGAACTCTGAATTTCTTCATTAGCAAATGAAGATACAGTACTTGACCCATCTTCAAGTTGCTGTCCCTCAAAGTGTGAAAGAAAATCAGTGGCAGGAGGAACAAGGAAAACTGTAATGCAGAGAAAGAGGAGACAGGAAAGGCCTAGATGGGCATTGACGTGTGGCTTCCTTTCTAATATTTGATGCTAGCTGAGGAGGTAAACCTCTCCTGCCTGGACCAGCCACAGAGCTTTGGATATAAATTGAATCTGCTTACCTTCATTCCCCCCAAATTCCAACTTCAACGTATTTGGTCAGAGAGGGTCATAAACACATCATAAAGCCTGACCTTTCCAAGAAAAGATTATCTATAAATAGCTGCAGTTATCCCCTGGGTGCTAGGCATAAGCCTGGTGGAGGGGCAGAGAGCTATTTTCCTCAGCTGCTGGTCATCCCTTTCAGAGGTGAGTGGCAGTTAGGCTTTGCAGAGGCTCATCTGTAAGTCCCTGTAGTCTTCTACCCAGTTTCCTCTGTCAGGGCTGCTTGTGTTTCCGTGGGGGCTCCCTCGCCTTTGCTGAGCAATGGAATGAGGCTGCCAGGAAAAGAATATTAAGATTGCTGTTTCTAAATATGTCACTGGTGATACTTCTTTTAAATATTAATTGTGGCAATGCTGAAAATGCATAAAAGAAGTGACAATCATGAACAATCAGACCATGGAAGGTTTAATTTCAAACTGTGGTTTTGAATTGATTTTTGTTTGTTTGTTTTTTCCTTCTGCTTATAAGCAATGGATCCATCAAAATCCTTCCATCTGAATAAAATAAGAACCCCTAATGGTGACCATTCAGTGTTATTAATGTGTGTATGTAGCGGGGGTGGGGTGGGGTGAGTAGTATGAGAGAGGTCTGTATTATTTATGATGAGCTGATAGGAGAGCCAAATGAATTTCAATAAGGCCTTCTAAATGATCATGAGAATATCAGCTATATAGAAGAGACACGTGAAACCCATCCCAATAATTGCTAATGGATCTATGCTCTTAGATCAAAATAAAGAAGCATATATTCTATATGTAGAGAGCTCATTGGAGTTTTTCAGTGAACAGTGCTGATGAAACCTTTTCATGTGTACTGAGTTCATTTCCTTGTTGTAGCTTCTGTTCAGTAAACTTAAACACATTAAAAATCAGAATTTTGGAATCTAGTGGCTGGAAGTTTGGAAAGCCTGGTGGTGTGGCATTGGTTGTAATTTCTGTGAGGGTAAAGACTGTACTGCATACTTCATTTTTCTTCAAACTCTAACACTCACAGATCTGGAAAATGATGCATATAAAGAGAATGATGGAGTTTGCATCTTGGTGGGGAAATAGGACATTCAGCCAGGTGAAAATTTATTTTTACAGAAGTATCAATTAGTTTGGCTACGATGACATTCTGTGACTTTCCAAAGCTCAAACCCATGCGACCAAGCATTGTTTTTATTTCATGGGATTGATTAGGATTCAAAAGTCTAGAGGACTTTGGTGGCAAGGGGGTAGGGTTGTGTGGACTTTCCTTATTATGAAAATAAAATGTTGAATTAAACTGGCTGAGGTAAAACTCTGGCTTTTGGACTTAGAAGGGTTTTATGTAGTGTCTCCACCTTCTAACTAATAATTTGTATTCCTGAGCTTCCGGTGTCTTTATCTGTGAAGTGAGGATTGCAATATACAGCAGCAAGTAGTCTTATTCCACCGACTCCTCCCACTTTGTCCTATTACAGTGATAGCACAAAGTGAATAGTGAATGGACACATAGTACAATGAGGGATGAATGGTTCTCCCCAAAGGTGTTTGATTGGAAGTTAACATGGTAACAGTGAGACTCTGAACTTTCCAGGAAATGAAAGTTGCTGTACTTTGACCCTCCTGCCCATTGACCTGCAAGCACAGGGCTCACAGGTGTGGAAAAGAGAGCCAGACAAGGCAGGTAACTGGCTCTCTCAGCTCGAATTGTGGCTCATTTAGTTAATTATTATTATTATTACAAGTGTTTCCCCAGACTATTCATTGAGTCCTGCAGATTCTTGTAAAGAAACTTCTTGGATAACTGAACTATAATCCAAGCCACATCTAGATTGATTTTGATGGGACACTGTCTGGATACACTGAAGCACAAATTCACACACTTGGATCAATAAGGCGAGTGCTCTGTCCTCCAAATGCAAGGGTTTTGAAAGGATATCAGAAAAGCATTCTGAAGGGCAAACTGACACCCTGAACTCTTGCTGGTATGACAGACAGGTGGACAACATAGATAGGGGACAGGGGGATGTGGCAGGTATCCCTGGAAGTACTAGAAAAGCCACAGTACCATATTACAAGGGTTTGGGCAGATATAGATGCAGATGCATTGCATTTACTGCACCAAGGCTCTTCCCTGAGCTTCACTTATACACATTACCCTGCACATCAGCACAGCAATCCGAGAATCCTAACAGCACATTTGGGAAGGTGAAATTGCCCTGAAAATTTATCAAGCACCAATAGCTGTAATTCAAGTGGTTAAATACAAACATTCTTTTCTCCTACTGATGATAGAACTCTCCATGCATTCATTTTATTTAGTAAAACATCTTGAAGGCAAACATTTCATCTTAGATTATATCGTTTGTATAGTCATTTTATTGTCTTACCTTGCAGTATAGTAGGTTCTCACATTTCCACACAGAGTGAATGAATGACCTGCAAAGCTAAAAAGGCAAGAGTGCAGGTTGGCCACTCATGGATCACCTTCTACACACTAGGCACTGTGCGGCACACAGGCACACACTATAACTATTATTTTCTTTAGCTCACAGATAGTTTGTCAGTAACACAAAGTAATTAAATAGCTAACACTAGAGTCAATCAGAATGTTCTATGACCACAAAGACAATTTTTTTGAGGTAAGAAGAAAATTCACCAGCAAAGAGAATTCTGCCCGAGACCTCCAAATATAAGGATTGTGAATGACCGAAGACCCAAGTGCTGGGTTCTGATAAGTATCTCCATTTATTCCCAGAGGTTATTCCTATGATAGGCAGTTCCCAGACAGGAGCTGAGGGACACCTTGATACTAATGAAGGCAGGTGAAGCTTGGATCAAGGAAGGAAAAGCCTTCCTTGAACCACGTGACAACTAAAACATTTCCAACCTTCTACCTAGTCCATCTTTCTCTCATTGTGGTCAGACTTGCAGCATAGTCAGTTGACTTTTGCAGCCCCCCGTGTTTCCTCTCTACTTCTTCACATGATCGTGTGCCCTAATAAAGGGCTTGCATGTCTTCTCTATGCTGGCAACTCCTTAGAGAACCCTGCTAACACCATCCAAAGATTTCCATTCCACATTGAGATTTATAAGTTAAATTAGTTTCCACCAAAAGTGTCTCTCCAATATTTCTTATGTAGTCTCTAACCCTTCTGGTTTGGAGCTTGACATTATTGTGAACTCATGCCTCACCCCCTAAGTATTTATCCATTGTTGATCTTCATCTTAAGAAGTTCCCTGGAAGTCGGAGTGTGTGCCTCCTCACTGCTATGAGCTCACTTCCAAGAATAGTGGCTGGTGCACAAGAGAGGATCAGTAAATAGTCCAAATGAGTGATAAAGTTGCAGATTTTTTTAACCCCCACAACATATTCATACTTGTTTAAAAATATTTATCCTTAGCACAATAGAAATTTAAATGCTGTTTTAGATGCAATTGCTGGCTGCTGGTTGGAGATATCTTAACTACGAAGATTGGTCTTACCCCAAGAAACTTGATGTTCGTAATCATGAGGAAGTAGATTTATGTCCCCTTCCCCCTCTATCCTTGTTTCTCTACTACGTAGTGTTGTGGGATTTAAAGGGATTGGAGTGGAAAAGTGATAGATATAGGAACCCAAATAAAGTAGCCAAAAAAAAAAAAATCTGGCTACATAAAAAGTTTGGAGAACTTTCTCATATCATATAAAACCAACTTATGATAATGGTATAGCTCAATGGTACAGCACATCTCTGGCATGTTGAGGGCTTTGGATTCAATCTCTGGTAATGGAAAACAAGCAAATGAACAAAAAGCTGCACACTCAGGAAACATGTACAATGGCATACATATTTATGAGGATTCAAAATTGCTTATGCATAATGAAGGCCAGGGAAGGAGGAAAAAAAAACCACACTGAATGTTGTGATACTACCAATAACAGGAAAATTAGTTAGAGTTGCTACTACCTGTGTGGCAAAAGAGAAGACATCATGGGTCTATCTGCCCAAGGTTGGCACAAAATTAGTGTGGCATTTCAGCCTAAGTGACTCTGAAAGATAAACAATACCATTCTGATTTTTGTGGCTTAGCAGGAGGACATATTTATTCGGTTATTAAAATATCTGGTGGTTGCTAAGCATCCCTCCATGCAAAAGACAGTTTCCAAGGTGGATGGACATGGGGACAGAAGCTGATCACAAAAGGAATTCTGTATTTTAATACTGCCCTCATCTCCCATTTTCTTCTCATTAAAAATTCAACTTCAGTTGAGCCCAGACGGAAAACATGCCGTCTCACTGATGTATGCAATGAAGCAGTCATTAAAACAAAAGAATGCACTGTGATCTGAAAATATTCCACCAACTTGTGAAAGCAGATGATTTCTTGCCAAGGGAATCATTTTTAAATTCAAGGGAACTCGTTGAGTTAAGCAGAGGCATTAAGTTTGTGTTTTGCAAAAGCAACATTTGTGTGCATATCTATGTGTGTGTTTGTATACCCATTATCTACACCATATATGGATCTTAGCTTCTTGAGTTAGGAAAAAAGCAAAAGAACAAAACACCACCGTTAAAAATGCTGCCACAGATGGCATGTCCATCCATGTGGATAAGGGCTGCTGAGCAGACTGAAGTATATACCCTGTGCTTCTGTGTCCTCCATGCTGGGCACCCAGGCCTCCAATGGCCCTGTGCTGGCCCCGAGTATGCTTCCTGCTCATGGAGGAGCCTGTTTCCCTCATGGTCTGCAGGCTTCTCTTGCTCAAAGCCCTGATCCTTTTCTGTTTGTTGCAAACCAGGTTGGCTGACACAGCTGTTGCTTCTCAGTGGTAACCAGGCTGTCCCTCCGGGTAGCTGCCTACTCTTGCCACACTGATGCTGTTCCTTCTGTTAGCCATTTGGTCACTGAATGACGTGGCGGCTTCAGTTACGTCCCTGATTAATGAGAAGAATGGCATGTGGGGATGATAATGAGGTGGCCTGTGGATTTGGTCTGATATTTGGGAATCACAGTCACAGATTTGCCTGTGAGTTGGCTTCACTGGAGACATTAATGCAGGTAATTCTAAAATCGTCTTTCTGTTCCTCTTCTTTCACACCTCTCTCTATTCCCACCATACCCATGTTTCTCTTGGTAAGAAGCCAGTCAAAAGAGTACCACACTCTTCTAAAACCAAAGCAAACAGAGTCCATTACTGACTGAACTCACTTCTACCCCTTAGCCTGCTACCCAGTGCTTCTCAATTAGGTAAATCATATGCATTACTCCAGCAGCGTTTTAGTGTCAATAAACGATGGCAATAAAAACACCATTGTGTGGCTTTTTTTAAAATTATGTCTTATTAATTATAAGGAGCATTCACTCTAACTGCCATCATTCCCCTGTGTTGTATGACAAAGCCAGGCTTTACACTTGCCAGTGTAGCTTGGGAGCCTCCAGCAGGCCTGGGGACATTCTGCAAGAACAGCTAATATTCTATAGAGCAAGAATGTGGCATTCATTTACACAATTTAAGGGTTTTGAATAATAACACAGAGACCTGAAATAAATCACACTAGACCAAGGTTCTATATTCTTTGTCCACTCTTGTTAAATAGATCAAATAGCTTAAATTCACTGTCTTGGTTTGCCTTACTTTCTTGGCAATGTAGCCAGACTCTGGGCTGTTTCCCCAGTCTATCTCCACTTAGACATCTGAAGCACATCATGCATGTGAGTTGTTGAGGCACCTGGAAACCGAGGATGGCTATTATTTTTTGGAGTTTATGGCTGAAAGTGATTATTTCCAAATAATCCCAAGGAACTTATATTATTATTACCACTACCATCATCGTTATCAATCCTCTTTCTAGAGCTATGATTACTTGCTAAAATCATAAGCAGGGAAAGGAAGTGCTTTGATAAAAGATATAAATATCACCCTCTATTGGAAGAAAGCAGACATCGATACCACCATTTAAATTAAAATGTAGCACAGATAATAAGCACTCAATTGTTTATGGGGTGTGGAAGAAAATACAAGCACTTCCCATTTCCCCTGTCAGTAGTGGGTGTAGGTTCCTCTCTTATCTGAGAAGCCTGTGCTCAGTCAACCGAAGATTGTGTTGTCAGATGCCAAATTGTCACAATTCTTGGATCTAGACCAGGTATAAGTTCGGGGATTCTCATTCAGCCAGTCTCACTGAACTTCTGAGCGTCACAGGAACAAAAGAGAATGCAATATGTGGGGCCGCTGACCCACTGCCTACAGCTTTCAGGTTTCCCTCCCAGCTATAGAGCTTCATCTACACGGAAGTTCTGGCTAGTCTTGTGTGCTTGAATTGTGTTTCTCAAACCTAATGGAACAGGATGATTATTTCTAATCTGTAGATAAGAAGCCCGAAGGTGATAAAGGAACTTTTAATGTCTGTAGAGTTAGTAAGTGGAACGGCAGCAGAGGTAAGTAGGATTATATGCAGGTCAGCCTGAAGACAGCCCTGTGAGTTCTCCAAAGGGCCATTTTGTTTTGGAGGGTGCAGAGAGAGAGAGAGAGAGAGAGAGAGAGAGAGAGAGAGAGAGAGAGAGAGAGAGAACTGCATTTGATGACTTGCGTGACAAAGTTGGTTTGTTTTTCACATCTTTCAACAGCCACTCTTCTCATTTGTGGTTAGATAAACCAACTTGGGAATAGTCAGTGTATCTTACCTAATTCTCTATTTAATATGTTACTTGATGATAGTTTTAAGTAGTGATGTCATGGCATCTTCAAATTTCTTTATCACACAAGTTTTCATGCCCTGACTTTATAATATGGAGGAAGCCTCAGCAAGGAAAATAAAGATTGGGGATCAGAGAATTATAAAATAGAAGAAAACACAGAATAGAACCGTGGTTAGGATACTCTCTTTTAAAGCATTACATTGGGATTCGAAATTTAAATGTGCACTGTTGAAGTTCGTTCATTTACTTATTTTAAATATGGCTTACATCTGAATACGATAGAAAAAGGCTGAGACAGCAAAGCTTTCTTGGAAAAAGATTGCTAGCATCTAGGTTAGAATGCAGAACAGCCTGGTAACTAAAAGATTATTTCCTGAAGAGTGGACTTTAGTTACCCTTTAAAAAAATAATTAAAACTTTGCCATAAAGATCTTTCAAATACAAAAGCATTATACAATGAGATTAGCCAGACCCAAAGTCTGCACATCTCAATAAACTTCTGTCCAGTTAGAGTAGCCTCTCTGAAGCTGTGGAGCTTCACAGTGGAAATTCACACTGTCACTATCAATAATATTCTTATGCAACACACACATACACACACACACACACACACACACACAATCAACTACAGAGTTGAAACTAGAAAAACAGTTAGATTTGTATCTTCTCTCATGATTCGTGTGTCCATTACCAAGATTTCATACTTTCTCAACACCAAACAATTACCCTATTACCCTTTCTTGTCCTGTTTTCTTCATGATATACTGTACTCACATGTACATTTGTTTACACACACACACACACACACACACAAATGTGCGTGTGTGCGGTGTGCGACTAGGATATGCTTTTTTTTTATACTTTATTTTTTTATTTCTTCAAGTTACATCTCAGTCACAATCCCTTCCCTACTCTCCCGTCCAGTCCCACCCTTCCACCCTCTTCCCCCCAACAGCTCCCCTTTTTAGTCCAATATTTAATATGTGACTTGATGTCTTGGCAGAGCTAGGCTGTCGACTTCCCTGCTACCAAGTTTTGTCCTTTTTGGACAGCAGTCTGTCTACAGTTAAAGCAAGGGGTTTTTCATGCTAAGAGATACGCTTGCTACTAATTCAGCCATCTCACACTGGAGATTCTTTGATGCTCGTCTTCTACTTGGAGTAGAATAGGGGGTGCTGTCAGGAGCTGATATGTCTCGGTATCAAAAAAATCTTAATTTAAGAAATCATCTTTGAATGCCATATTCTGCAGATCTCTTGGGGTTTTTGAAGATTCCCTATCTATCTCTTGTATTTAGATAAGCAAATGTTGCTTGTCTCTTAACAACTTGATTTCTGAGTAGCTTAGAGAATATCTGTGATAGACTGTCATAGTAGCTAACAAAATGACACGCTTGCATGACTAGAAGTTTGTATTTCTTAACTATCCGAAATGGTTTAAAATGGTTGGTATCAACAGGCCAGAGCTTCACATTTCATTTTTGAGTATCACTAGGTACAATACCTTCAAGAAGTGTTACCTATAATTTTGTATCAATATACAAAGATCAATACCAATTTGGCCAAAGATACTCTTAATTTTGTATCAATATACAAAGATCAATACCAATGTACCCAATACAATCTTAATTATGCACAATATACAATGGTCAATACCACTTTAGCCAAATATAATACTAATTTTGTATCAATATACAAAGGTATAAGGGCATATGCAATAATCTGTCTCTTCTTCTTGGTCCTTCCCATACTATGTCTATGTCCCATTTTTCTCAAGTCTGTGCACTCCTACATAGGATAGAAAGAAGGATACAGAAAAGAAAAAGAAAGAAGTCCCTGGGTCTAACCTCCAAAACCCATTTAACAAGATCATTTAACAGCTTGTAATCTCTTCCCCTAAATAACAAAGTTTTCTGTTATCCATCAAATAACCAAAAAGGGGGGGGGGAGAAACACCCTCCCCACCCTCTGGGCATGGGACATCACTCTCTTAAAATGACTTCCTGCTGATTTGGGTCACAGTAAACCTGCTTGGGGCCTGAACCAGAAATGAAAAATGGTTAAAAATGTTAGTACAATCCTTTTATGTTCAGTCCTTTTGTGCTCAGCTGTTTAGATGTTCTAAGAAGTTTGTAGACAGAAGCTGATCTTCCAGGCTTTACTGAAGTTCTGGCTGGGGCAGTGTGTGGAGCTGAACGATCTTAGCGATTTTGAGTTGTTGTGGTTGTAGGCTTTTGATGGAAACAGCTATTGAGGGAGTCTGCAAGGCTGAATCATCTGGGCCACTCGTCTTCTTTGGTGTTTGATTCTGTTTTCTGTTGACATTTCCGTTGTCCAGTTGTCCCTGGATTCCTTGAATGGATGCTTTAAATCTCCTGGAAAGATAAGAGCAGAGCCCTGTCCTAATCCTAACTCTGGGACAATTACCCGTTTTTTTTGGAGGGGGGGTCAGGTAATATTTCTCCTGAAGCAAATTTGGTTTTATGACAATATATAAAGTATTATCTTTCAATCTGGATTAAAGAAGAAATTATTTTGTTATTTTGGAGCTAAACAAGCCTTAGCGTATATATTTTGAGATCTCACAGGACAATTTGTTTGTATTGAGTAGGCCTTTTGTAAGTAGCTTTTAAACTTAAGTCCTTCCAAATCCTATGTGTCTGTCTGTGCATTCTAATTATTGGGATCAAAGACCTGTGGTTCCCATCTGAAGGGATTAAAGATGTGCTCCACCACTCCTGGATCGAAGTTTTTCTCTATTTAGAGTTTGTTTTATATCAGGCTGACCTTGAGCTCTGAGATTTGCCTGTTTCTGTCTCTAGTGTGTTGGGATTAAGGGTGTACTCTTCTTGAATGATGGGATTAAGGGTGTGCACTCTCACCACCCTGTTCCTTGTAACTCTAGAATTTATAAGACAACTAACTCTATAGTGCTCCTCCCGTCTCTGCTGAAGTTAAAGGCATGGGCTAGCACCACACATTTCATATATTTTACCTTAGCTCTAAGTTTTTTCAACTCTTGGAGGTTTATAAAACTAGGTTGAATGGCTGTAACCTTTATTTTATTTACAGTGTTTTAAAATTGTTACCTGCTTTTTAAAAAATTAATAAATTTATTTGTTTGTTGCTTCAGGTTACATCTCCATCATATTGTCCTCTTTCCCTGCTTCCCAGCCTCACCCTCCCATCCTCTACCCCATAATCCTTCCCTTTTGTTCCTCTGGGGTGGAGTGTCCCTACATAACAGTTCCTGGCCACAGTTCAGGAGTCATATGAGGGCCAAGAGCCTCTTCATACACTGGGGGCCTATGAAGCAGTACCGCCAGTGAAAGGTGTCTCCTTGCTAGGAAGGGAAAACTAAAAAAAGACCACCAAACACATAAACCCACAAAAAAAAGAACAACAAAAAAAGAAAGGAAAAAGAAAAAGGAAAAAGAAAAAAAAAAGTCTATGTCCATGTTCCTTTTGATGTGTTGGTTGTAGCACAGATATCCTGTACTATATAGCTAAAATCCTACTATAAGTGAATAGATGCCATGTGCATCCTTCCGAGTCTGGGTTAGCTCACTCGGGATGAGCTTCTCTAGTTCCATCCATTTGGTTGCAAATTGCATGATTTCATTGTTTCTGATAGCTGAGTAATATTCCATTGTATAGATGTACCACAGTTTTTTAATCCATTCTTCAGTTGAGGGACATCTGGGTTGTTTCCAATTTTTAGCTATTACAAATAAGGCTGCTATGAACATAGATGAGGAGACTTCCCTATGACTCCGTGAGGAGTCATTTGGGTGTATACCCAAATGGGTATACATTGGGTCCTGAGACAAAGCTATTCCAAGATTTCTAAGATATCACCATACTGACCTCCATAGTGGTTGCACAAGCATGCACTCCCACCAGCAATGGAGGAGGGTTCCCCTTTCTCCACACCCTCGCCAACATGTGCTGTCATTTGAGCACTTTATCTTAGCCATTCTGATAGGTGTGAGATGGAATCTCAGAGTCGTTTTGAGTTGCATTTCTCTGATGATTAAGGATGTTGAGCATTTCTTCAGGTGTCTCTCGGCCATTAGGGATTCCTCCTTTGTGAATTCTCTATTTAGCTCCATCTCCCATTTTTTGATTGGATTATTTGGTTTCTTGGCATTTAGTTTCTTGAGTTCTTTGTAGATTTT
>CAJQZJ010001638.1:16650698-16671591 GCA_907164525.1 Lophiomys imhausi | reverse complement strand
TTATTTGGTTTCTTGGCATTTAGTTTCTTGAGTTCTTTGTAGATTTTGGATATTAGCCCTCTATCAGATGTGGGGTTGGTGAAGATTTTTCTTCCAGTCTGTTGGTTGCCGTTTTGTTCGAATGACAGTGTCTTTTGCCTTACAGAAGCTTTTCAGTTTCATGAGGTCCCATTTATTGATTGTTGATCTCAGGTCCTGAGCTGTTGGTGTTCTGTTCAGGAAGTTGTCACCTGTGCCAATGAGTTTGAGGGTTTCTCCCACTTTTTCTTCTAGTAGACTTAGTGTGGCCGGCCTTATGTTAAGGTCTTTGATCCACTTGGAATTAAGTTTTGTACAATGTGATAAGTATGGGTCTAATTTCATTCTTTTGCAAGTGAACATCCAGTTGGACCAGCACCATTTGTTGAAGATGCTGTCCTTCTTCCATTGTGCAGTTTTGGCTTCTTTGTCAAAGATTAGTTGGCCATAGGTGTGTGGGTCCATTTCTGGGTCTTCAATTCAATTCCATTGATCTACTGGTCTGTTTCTATACCAATACCATGCTGTTTTTACTATTATTGCTCTGTAGTACAGTTTGAAATCTGGGATGGTAATACCTCCAGATGCTTTTTTATTGTACAGGATTGATTTACCTATTCTGGGCTTTTTGCTGTTCCATATGAAATTGACAATAGCTCTTTCCAGGTCTATAAAGAATTGTGTTGGTATTTTGATAGGAATTGCATTGAATCTATATATTGCTTTTGGTAGGATAGCCATTTTTATTATGTTGATCCTACCCATCCATGAATATGGGAAATCTTTCCATCTTCTAAAGGCCTCTTCCATTTCTTTCTTCAAGGGCTTGAAGTTCTTCTTGTACAGGTCCTTTACTTGCTTGGTTAGAGTTACCCCCAGGCATTTTATATTGTTCGTGGCTATTATGAAGGGGGTTGTTTCCCTTATTTCTTTCTCAGTACATTTGTTTGTTGTATATAGAAGGGCTTCTGATTTTTTTGAGTTAATATTGTATCCAGCCACCTTGCTGAAGGTGTTTACCAGCTGTAAGAGTTCTCTGGTGGATTTTTTGGGGTCACTTATGTATACTATCATATCGTCTGCACATAGGGATATTTTGACTTTTTCATTTCCAATTTGTATCCCCTTGATCTCTTTTTGTTGTCTTATTGCTCTAGCAAAAACTTCAAGTACTATATTGAAGAGATATGGTGAAAGTGGGCATCCTTGCCTTGTCCCTGAGTTTAGAGGAAATGCTTCAAGTTTCTCTCCATTTTACTTGATGCTAGCCACCGGCTTGCTGTATATTGCCTTTATTATTTCTAAGTACGGTCCTTGTATGCATGTTCTCTCCAGAACTTTTAGCATGAAGGGGTGTTGGATTTTGTCAGATGCTTTTTCTGCATCTAGCGAGATGATTATGTGGTTATTTTTCTTTCATCTTGTTTATATGGTGAATGACGTTGATAGACTTTTGTATGTTGAACCATACCTGCATTCCTGGGATGAAGCCTACTTGATCGAGGTGTATGATACTTTTGATGTGTTCTTGAATTTGGTTTGCTAGTATTTTATTAAGTATTTTTGCATCTATGTTCATGAGGGAGATTGGTCTGAAGTTCTCTTTCTTTGTTGGGTCTTTTTGTGGTTTAGGAATCAGAGTGACTGTGGCCTCATAGAATGAGTTTGGCAGTGTTCTTTCTGATTCTATTTAGTGGAAGAGTTTGAAGCATATTGGTGTTAGCTCCTCTTTGAAGGTCCGGTAGAATTCCATGCTAAAGCCATCTGGCCCTGGGCTTTTTTTGTTTAGGAGATTTTTAATGATTGTTTCTATTTCCTTAGGGGTTATTGGGCTGTTTAATCTGTTAATCTGATTTTGATTTAGTTTTTGTAGGTGGAATCTATCGAGGTAATTGTCCATTTCACTTAGGTTTTCAAATTTGGTGGAATATAGATTTTTAAAGTAGGACCCAAATATTCTCTGGATCTCCTCATATCTGTTGTTATTTCTCCCTTTTCATTTCTGATTTTGTTGATTTTGGGTTATTTCCCTTTGTCTTTTAGTTAATTTGGCTAGGGGTTTGTCTATTTTGTTGATTTTCTCAAAGAACTAACTCTTGGTTTCATTGATTCTTTGTATAGTTCTTTTTGTTTTTAAGTTGTTGATTTCAGCCCTAAGTGATGATTTCCTGCCTTGTGCTCCTCTTGGGAGTGTTTGCTTCTTTTTTTTCCAATTCACCCAGTTTAGCTGTTAATTTGCTAATATGAGCTGTCACAATTTTCTTTTTGAAGGCACTTAGTTCTATGAACTTTCCTCATAGCACAGCTTTCATTGTATCCTATAGGTTTGGGTATATTGTGCCTTCATTTTCGTTGGATTTTAAGAAGTCTTTGATTTTCTTCTTTATTTCTTCCCTGACCCAGTAGTCATCCAGTAAGGAGTTTTTCAATTTCCATGTGTGTGCAGGCTTTCTGTTGATTCTTTTGCTGTTGGAGACCAGCTTTATTCCTTGGTGGTCTGCTAAGATACAAGGTGTTATTTCAATTTTCTTGTATCTGTTGAGACTGTCTTTGTGTCCGACTATGTGGTCGATTTTGGAGAAGGTTCCGTGAGGTGCTGAAAAGAAGGTGTATTCCTTTGTGTTTGGGTGAAACGTAATGTAGATATCTGTTAGGTCCATTTGGTTCATGATCTCTGTTAGACTCAATATTTCTCTGTTTGGCCTCAGTCTTGATGATCTATCCATTGTTGTGAGTGGGGTGTTGACGTCTCCCACTACTAGTGTGTTGTGATCGACGTGCGATTTAAGTTTTAGAAGCGTTTCTTTTACAAATGTAGGTGCCTTTTTATTTGGGGCATAGATGTTCAATATTGAGATGTCCTCTTGATGAATATTACTTTTAATGGGTATATAATGCCCTTCTGTGTCTTTTTTTTATTAACTTCATTTGGAAGTCTGTTTTGTTTGATATTAGGATGGCTACTCCAGCTTGATTCCTGGGTCCATTTGCTTGGGAAACCTTTTCCCAGCCCTTTACTCTGAGGTAGTGTCTATCTTTGATATTGAGATGTGTTTCTTGTATGCAGCAAAAAGACGTGTCTTGCCTATGGATCCAATCTGTAAGCCTTGTCTTTTTATTGGGGAGTTGAGTCCATTGATGTTGATGGATATTAGTGACCTGGGGTTGTTATTTCCCATTAGTTTGGTATAGGTGATCGTCCTGTGCCTCCTTTGGTTTAGTTGCTGTGGGGTTTTCTATTCTCTCTGTTTTCTTGAGTGTAGTTTTCTTCTCTGGGTTGGAATTTTCCTTCTAGGATTTTCTGTAGGGCTGGGTTTGTGGGTAGATATTGTTTAAATTTGATTTTGTCATGGAATATCTTGTTTTCTCCATCTATGTTGATAGAGAGTTTTGCTGGGTATAGTAGTCTGGCTGGGCACCTATGTTCTCTCAGGACTTGTAGGATATCTGTCCAGGCCCTTCTAGCTTTTAAAGTTTCTGAGGAGAAGTCAGGTGTAATTCTGATGGGTCTGCCATTGTATGTGACTTGACCTTTTCTCTTACAGCTTTTAATGTTCTTTCTTTGTTCTGTACATTTGGTGTTTCAATTATTATGTGGCAAGAGGATTTTCTTTTCTGACCTAATCTGTTTGGTGTTCTGTAAACCTTTTTATTGGCATCTCTTTTTTCAGGTTTCGGAAGTTTTCTTCTATGATTTTGTTGAAGATATTTCCTGGACCTTGGAGTCGGGAGTCTTCTCTTTCCTCTATACCTATAATCCTTAAGTTCCATCTTTTCATTGAGTCTTTGATTTCTTGGATGTTATGGGTGAGAGATTTTCTAGCCTTCTCATTTTCTTTGGATGTTGTATTGATTTCTTCCATTGAATCTTCCATGCCTGAGATCCTGTCTTCCATCTCTTGCATTCTATTTTTCATACTCACATCCATAGTTCCTGTTCTCTTCTCTTGATTCTTCACTTCCTCTTTTAACTCTGACTGTGTTTTCTTTATTGTTTCTATTTCTATTTTCATGTCTTGAATGGTATTGTTCGTTTTGTACATTTCCTTCTCCAGTTTGCTTGTTTTTGCCTGGAAATCTTTCATTGCTCTGTCCTTTTCCTGTTCAAGCTGAGTCACCCTGGCTTGGAGCTCTTTAATGTTGTTATTTGTTGTTTTGACTTGTAAAATTGTGGCTTCTTTGAATTCCTTCATAGATTTAAGTTCTTCTTTAAGGGACTCTATCACTTTCCTTAATGTAGAATTGTCATCGTTTTCATGTGTTTCTGCTGTTGTGAGGTCATCCCAATTGGATGAGCTAGGATAGTTCTGCGTTGTTGGAGTCATATTTTCTTGATTTCTGTTTTTTCTTGGACCTTTGGCCATATGGATGTGTTTAGCTGTCTGCTCTCATCGTCTTCTGGGCTTAGATCCACAGGGGATACTTTCGTGTAGCAGTCAAATTGCTTGACTATCTGTTGTTGCTTACAGGGGGATCTCAGGGTCACTATGTTTCTAATAGCCTGAGGCACTGTGAGCTGGTGCAGCCTATTCCCAGGTAATGAGAAATGGCCTGGGATTGTTTCATTGCTCCCAAGTCACACTTCTCTATGTTGCACACTGAGTGATCAGCCTGTAGTGGTTCTGATGGTATGGACCTGTTTGCCCAGTCACGGATTCTGTGGACTCTGGTTGTCCCCAAGGAGACTGAGAGGGCCTGGCTCCACCCCTAATATATCTGGGTTTTCCATAATACAGCTATGGTCCCTGGGCTTCTGGCTTCCACATTTTGGAGCCCTTAGCCTCTGTGCATCTCCACTGCTAGCTCTGCCTCTGTGCGCTCCCAGCCCTGCCACTTCACTGTGTGGGCTTCCCACCCGGCTCCTCCGCTTTAGGCTTGGTGCCTCTGCCCCACCCCCCTGTACAGTCTTCTGCCTGGCTCCTTAGCTGCGGGCATGTGCCTCAGTCCTGCCCCCCCCCCCCCATGTGGGCTTCTTCCCGGTTCCTTAGCTGCGGGCGTGAGTCTCTGCCCTGCCTCCCTGTTTGGTCTTCCGCCTGGCTCCTTAGCTGCGGGCGTGCATGGTTGCGGACCTTCCACCGTGCATCCTGTTTCTGCCTTGCTAAGACTTCAACTACCCTGCAAAGTTTCCTAAATAGCTATAAGGTCCTCCTGAGGTGTGGGCAGTCTTGTCGGCTGGTGAGTGATCCCCGTGTGGGATCTGATTCTGCCTGCTGTATATTAGAGTAGATCTTACCAGGCGCCTCTCCAAATGGGAGTTCCCGAGTCCCGGATTTAGTGGCTTCCGTGTCTGGGAGAGATGGGGGAGAGAGCCTTGCCCTGGGACTTTTAACAGTCCCTTGGGAGCTGTGTGTGTTCCTGGAGGGGCTAGACCCTCCGGTTTTTGCACAGTGTCCAATAACTCTGTGCTTTTTATGGCTCTTTTCCCTATGTTCAAAATGTGTCAGTGCGGGCCGCCGCCATCTTGGATCCCCAGCGTCTGCTTTTGAGGG
Source organism: Lophiomys imhausi (assembly GCA_907164525.1). NCBI lineage: Eukaryota > Metazoa > Chordata > Mammalia > Rodentia > Muridae > Lophiomys > Lophiomys imhausi. The sequence continues at coordinate 16,666,084 of CAJQZJ010001638.1, read as the reverse complement.
AGATCCTCAGTTCTTTTTTCTTTCTGAGGTTTGTGGGAAAGTCTATGGACTTGGAATGTGTAACATTAAGTGAAGTCACACAATCTATTCTCCTTAACCAAGTGTTTTAAAATGGGAATGACATATGACAGCCTGATTGAATTACTGTTTACAGATGCTTTTACCTGGTGGGACCGTCACCCTGAGTCATTAAGCTAGTGGCTTGGTTGTCACCTTATGATTTATCTGTGAAATTGCTCCTCTGAATACAGAGTATATAAAAGGGTGGTCAGATCATAACTCACGATGTTCCATAGCAGCAATGACCATGGGTAGAACGAACCCTTTAGAAAGGCAGGCTGTTAGGAAATAACAATGCTTCCTCTACTTTGGTACATGCCAGGATGCACTGTCATGCACAGCATAGCACCGATCTTTCAAATACAATTCCCCTTTGTAAACAAAAAGTGTGTTCATGAAAATCCTGAGTGACTATTTGGCATGTTAGCTTGTTGGCTTTTTTGGCATCATGTGGTCTTGACACTATATAAATTAGGTTGGAAATTTAGTTTGGACTTTAAAAGAATCATTCCTTTTTCTGTTTTCAATGACACTGGACTATAGACTGACACCTGAGTGTGCTAAAATAAAAGCTACTAACTCAGAATTCAGCAGGATCATTGGATAAAGCTTTCAGAATACCCCTAGCATTTTTACAGCAGCCACAGGATTTTCAGAAAGACAAGGCTACATAATAACCAGATCTATTTCTTAGCCCCCACTCTGAGGTATAGGCTCTGAAGTCATGTAAAAATTAAAGAGGAACACCCCTAGAAAAACTTTTAGGACTTCCAAGTAGCTTCCCACTTAGGGCCCATGTACATGCCTAGAAGTCTGGACAGAATGAAAAGGGGTAAAAGATTTGAGAAAATTTTAAGACTAGAATACATCTAATAATATCCTAGCTGCCTACAGAACTTGAGACAGACCTATTAGCATGTACTTGTTGGTCAAGACAGCAACACACACAGTCCTTCATGGAAAGAGACTCACCCACTCTAAGCTGCCCTCAAATACTTTCCTTGGTTTGTTCAGGACTTAGGCCTACACTAACATGTTTTTCTCTCGTGGACCACACAGCATGTCACATGGACTAGGAGAAAGTTTGAGAATGAAATACACTTGCTTCCTATTGGAATATCTGTCACATGTCTAGATTCCCTTCAATTTCTAATGTTTAGATGCCCTTCAATTGCTAATGTTTAATCATTTCAATTTCTGTTGATTTCTGATGTGTATCTGGGTATGTTTCTGTACATGCACATGTACATGAATGCGCACTACATGTATATGTGCAGATCAGAGGCTGATGTTGGATGTCTTCCTTTGATTCACCTTCAGCATATTTTTCAGACTGTGTCTCTTACTGAACCTGGAGCTCGCCGAGTGGCTTAGCTACATAGACAACAGAGTTCTTAAGGAATTTCCCTGCCTTTGCTACTCCAGCACTGAGGTTAGAGATGCATATTATCATACCTAGGTTTTTGTGGGGGGTACTGGGGATCTGAATTCAAGTCTTCATGAATATGAAGCACACACCTTAGTGACATCTGCCTTCCCAGCCCCCCTTTCCACTTCTTAGTTATAGCAGAAAAGGCTCACTTGTTAAAAATAATTTCCAAAAGGATGCCTGCAAGTTATATGACATTTGAGCATGTAATAATTGCCTTAAACACATCTACCAATGAATCCATTATTGTAGTTACTTTAGGACTAATTCTTACTATCCTAAAGAAGAATACAATTGTCAAGTTTGACCCAATTCTGCTGAGTTAATGACTTCTTAAACTGACTACTCCGGTTGGGCTTATACACCTAAGTGTGCTGAACTGCCTACTAAGGTTGGCTTCAAATGATTCCCAAGTTCTTGCATTTGTCCTCTTGTGAAATCTCTTCCCCTTGAGTGTGGGCTGTGTCTAATGACTGGCTGTTGACAACTAGAAAATGTAAAAAATAAAAAAGTGGAGGGACAATCGTTTCTGAGATTAGTTTATTAGAGACGGTGGTGTGTATTTATCTAGCATCCTTCTGGGTATGTCACTTACTCTGAGGAATCATGAGTTAAGTTGTGGAGAGGTCCTTTGGTCAGGAATTTAGTAAAGGCGAGTCACCCCTGGACAACATCCAGGAAGCTGTTGAAGCCCTTAGTAAAATAGGCTGTAAATAGCTGCAAGGTGAAGTAGATCCTGCTCCGGTTGCATCTCTAGGTAACAATGCCTTCATTGGTGTTTTACGGTATAGTAAGAGACCCTGAGCTGATTTATGCACAGAAACCATGAGGCATAAATATGCATTATTTCAGTGGCTGTTTTGGATACTGTACCATGCAGTGAGCCAATCCTTCTCATTTCACTCTGTCACCCTTGCATTCTATCTCATCCACTTTGAAATGCTGACTGAGCATCTTCTCTGTGCTGGGTGCTAGGGAAGGCATTGTGAATATGACATTGGACACAGCGGACTGAACAAGCCATGACAACATAACTGCTCCCATTGGGTTCACATGCTCACTGTGGAGACTTTATGATCTACATAAAAAAAAATACTTTGGCAGCATAACAAAGGATATTGAATTATCTTGGGGGAGGTGGGCTATTTAATAAAGCCTCCTTAAGTCACAGTGTGTCAATGAGATGTTTTTAATTTGGTTTACCATCAACTATGCTAATTAGGAGAGAATTATAACAAAGCCAATGAGAACTTAATTCTCATATAAAGTGTTTCAGTATGTATATCTTCCCAATACTTTATCCCTAGATAGCTTAGACCCCAAATACCATGTGAGTGCTGTATAAGTAGTTGTTATCCTCCATTGTTTTGGGGGAAAGTGACAAGAAAATTATCTGTATGTATTCGTTAAAGGTATAATTTTTTTCCAAATAATTTTAACCTGCAGTCGATTGAATCTGCACCTTCAGAAACTGAATATATGATAATATGTCTTAGCATAATGTACTAGTAATTTGAGATTATCTCTAAAGATACACCTGTTTATATGAATTCAAATGCGTGAACCATCTTATGATTCTCTACATGAAATAAAGGCTTAGAATTTGTGTGTCATTCGACTTGTCTTTTGCTAGCTCACTGTCTTTAGTGTTGTTTTCATTTTTATATAATCCTTCCCAATCTTTAGACACCACGCTGCTACAATTCAGCAGGAAAGCTCTGTTATTTTTCAAATTACAAATAGGTAGGCACTTGAGGGCAAACGCCATTGGTGATTTTTTTTTTCCGTGCCCTTTCCTATGTGAAGAAACAAAACTCCCAAAAGTCACCTGACAGTAGATGTGAAGGCCCCTTCTTCCAAAACACAGAGTCAAGTTATATGAGGAGGAAAACCATTGTGGGTTTGTTTTCATGGCGTCAAACTCAACCAACAATATTGTCTTTCCTAACAGTCCAAGGCCTTGGAGTTCCACCAATAGGTCGGCATGAAAAATCACCAGGTATCTTTTGGGAGTTGAAACTCCTGAGAGAAGTTATGGCAAGAGAGCAAGAAAGTCACGATAATGAGTAGACACCGGCTACCAACAGCCGATGGTGGCAAGATGCTACTGGTGAAGGTTACTGAAATGAAGATGAAGGTGTATTCGTTTGGATGGCAAGGAGGTTTTTAAAAATGATTTAATAGTGCTGTGCTCGCCCCATGCCTGCCCATATAGTGACCAGAAATTGATGTCTTGTATCCTTATCATTTGTTTCTCTACATTATACTCATACTGAATTTTGTATTCCTTAGTTGGTGAGAAGGTCAGTCAGTTTCTGGATCCCCTTTATTCCATCCCCTAGGCATTGGGGTGACATGTGCATGGTACTGTGTTTGTTTTATTTGCATGTGTGCTGGAGATTGAAAGGCAGGTCCTCAGCTTGCATAGCAAGCATTTTGCCCACTGAGCTGTCTCCTCAGTCCTTTGAAAAAAAGAATTTTTTAAAGTGAAGAAAATGAAAACAAAACAAACCACCACCACTACCACCAACAACAAAACCAGAAAGAGTTTGGGAATGTATTAATTGTTCCTGAGGAACAACATGTGAAATTCCTCAGGGTCAGGTATAATAAAAGTATTGCATTGTTGTCTCAAAGCTAACTGAGTGGGAAGTGTGGCGTAGGTGCTGTGGTGTTTTGGAGAAATGCTTGTAAAATTAATGTTTCTGAGAGTAGAGGAGAGAAAAGGCAGAGGCAAAATCAGGAAAGCTCTAAGTGTCAACTTAAGTAGTCCTACTTCTGCTTAGAAGATGGGATCTCCACTGAATGCTATTAGGCTCTTGTTTACAGAGAAGATTTAAAGGTGAATACAATTAGCCTATAACCACAGGAGGACAATATAAAGCAAGACAGTGTGGCTAGCATACTGGAAACCCTAAATTTCTTTAGTAACCTTCTTAGCACAACTCATTGAGTTTATTTTTGGAATGCAGAAAAAAAGTAAGCAAAACTTCGTGAAAGCAAGAAAATGCTGTAGATTAAAGTCTATGAAGAAGTTGCATACAGTACATTACAATGGCTTTGTGACTATGGAATCAGGTCCAAGGTCATGAGTATATTTATTTTGTTGGTGGAGAGCAACAGAGAACATGACTCAAAATGCTAAGAAAAAGTTTTGTTTCTTTTTCCATTCATGTGACTATAAGTCAAAAATATGAAGAGCTAAGGCCATGTTCAGCTACTCAGTCATATCTGTTTCCTCTTAATGAAAGATAAACCTCAATGTCTCTGGTGGATCCAACTGTCCTTGAACACATCTATAATAAAATTTGCTTTAAGAGAAGGGTAAGGAACTCCTTTTCAGAAGGTTCCTCCATTTGGTTTGCACTGAATTACCTTCTCCAGCCCTTCTCAAGTAGTATGATCATGGGAATACACACTCCTGGTTGGGCGAAGTCATTTCAAGATCCACCTTTAAAACAATGGAGGGGCAGGCTCTCCTTAAAGTGCATATTAATCAAGAGAGGACCTTATCCTTGAACGAAGAGGACTTTCTTACAGGCACCAAGGAAGTGGGTGTAAGACCTCAAAACCTAACATTTTCTGTGATCGGATAAACTCTTCACACTGGGATGGGTGATGTTTCCAGTTGCCTATGCTCCTCATTTTAGGCACAAATAGAACGGAAGTTGTGACCTCTTATTCTAGGTTAATACGTCTTCCTGTGGGAGAACCAATGCATTGATTGTCTAAAGGCGAGGAGGCATGCTGAGAGCCCCTGAGTGTGACTTGGCAAGGCTCTGGGGATCAAATGTGACTGGAGACTTTTAGCTTTCCAAACCTGTGGTGTGAGATGTCTTCTGGCTTTAACCATCTGGCCTTCCTTTGAGATGAGTGGGTGTACACAGCAAGAGGTATAGATTGTCTGTTATGATTGTTCGAATAGGTAAGATTTAAGAACAGAAATTTATGTCACTTTTGGAGCTATGAATAATCCACTGGTTGGTAAAAGGAACCATAGGCTATTATTTCTTCTATAAATGATTGAGACAGGGCCATAATTAATCAACAATCATACAAATGCCAAAACCTGGTGAAGTGGTTTAAATAGGAGGGAAGAAATCCTCCACACCAACCCACAGGTGACCTTCTAAAGAGAAAATGGGTTTTATGCCATAAATAAACATAATAAGTATAATGAACAGGAAGTTCATTAAAAAAAGTTTCATCAAAAAAGGGGGTGATCATCTGATTATCTCCTTATTATATAAATGCCAGAGAGCAATTTCAAATATTCTAAAGATAACTAGAATAACTTCCAAATGCCTTCACGCAAAGGAGAAAGGAAGCAGTGTACACAGTGTAAAAACATGCTAACCTGGCCAGAAGCCTAGCAGAAATGAACGTGCAGGGAAGAAGACCACTTCTTCATCATCTTGTCATTGATCAATGCCAGCAGCAGAACTGGTGGTTCAATTTTAATATCTAAATACTAAAAAAGTAAAGAGCACATTTCTAGGAAACAGGTGAGATTAAAACAAGAAAAATCACATCAAAGTATTATAACAGTCTTAGGTCCTGTACTCTGAGAACCCTGGGATGAGATTCAGTCCTAGATCTTGAGGCTTTGGCAAGCCAGTGATTGTGTCTAACCCTAGGCTTCTGTAAAACGGTAATAATTAGCCTATCCCTACTAGGCTAGTATGAAGGAGCTCATAAAAGATACATGAGACACTCATTATAATAGGCTCTCAACACTGGCTATCTCTCTCTTTTACTTTTTTACGAAGAAGTTTAAATTTTATTTTACATTTTAGAAATTTGTGCAAAGGTTTTGAACAAGGTTCTGGTGTTTTCTGATTGGTATTTCTTTTTTTTTTTTTTTTTGTTCTTCAAGTTACATCTCAATCACAATCCCCTCCCTACTCCTCCCTCTGGTCCCATCCCCCAACCTCTTCCCTTTTATCCCTCCCATCCACTTCCTTTTTTTTTTTTTTTTTTTTTTTTAAAGTTTAAGGTGTATCTTTTTCCCCCAACAGCTCCGTCTTTTAGTCCAACAAATGGCTCTTTCTCTTATAACAAAAAATACAATACAAAACAACAGAAATAATTAGGCCACAATTATGAGAATTATAAAGCTTAGCATACATTCCCAATATCCAGTCCATACATATTTGGCAAACAACTTTAATATTCTATTATCCAACCATCTCCATGAGTTTAAAGTTCTATATCCAACTCAGCTTCCATCCTAACTTGCATCACAATTTTAAAAACATCTTTTTAGATCAAGAACACCCTCTTAATTTCTAAACAACTTAAAATTTAACTATGAGACTCTAGCTATCTAGTCTTCAACCACATCAGAGACCTGAGAGGGATAAATATATCTGATTATACAGGAAGTGCAGGGCCAGCAGCTTCCAAAACTAAGAAATGGCATACCACTAGCTGCCTAGACAGTTCTCAATTTCTCTCCATACATTACAGCTTCAATCTTCAGCCATTTGGCACCTTTTCTCTGACAGACATTGATTGTAAAGCAGGAATTATGAAGGACTTGTCTCCCCTGCTTTGGCAGAGCTAGGCTGTCGACTTACCTGATTCCAAATTTGTCCTTTTTTGGACAGCATTCTGTCTACAGTTGAAGCAAGGGATTTTTCCTTGCCAAGTGATAGGCTTGCCACTAATTCAACAATCTCCAATTGGAGATTCTTCAATGCTCATCTTCTACTTGGAGCAGAATAGGGGGTGCTGTCAGGAACTGACATGTCTCAAAATCAAAAAAATCTTAAGTTAAGAAAACTTGTTTGAATGCCATATTTTGCAGATCTCTTGAGGATTTTGAAGACCACCTATCTATCTCCTTATATTTGGATAAACAAATGTTGCTTGTCTCTTAGGAACTTGATTTCTGATTAACTTAGAAAATAACTGTAATAGACTGCCCTAGTACCTAACAAAATGACAGGCTTGTATGACTATTAGTTTGCATTTCTTAATTATCCTAAACAGTTTATGACAGTTGCCAACAAAAGGCCAAAACTTCACATTTCATTTTTAAGCGTTACCTAGGTACAATGCCTTAAAAAGAGTTAACCTTAATTTTGTATCAATGTACAAAGATCAATACCAATGTGGCCAAACATAACCTTAATTTTGTATCAATATACAAAGATCAATACCGATGTAGCCCAATATAATCTTCATTTTGTATCAATATACAAAGGTATAAGAGCATATTCAATAATCTGTCCTTTTTTCTTTATCATTCCTATATTATGTCTATATCCCATTTTTCACAAGTCTTTTTTACCCCTACATAGGAGAGAAAGAAGGATACAGAAAAGAAAAAGAGAGAAATCCCTGGGTCTAACCTCCAAAACCTATTTAACAAGACCATTTAACAGCTTGCAATCTCTCCCCCAAATAACAAGGAGTATCTTTAACCCATCAAATGACCACAAATGGGGGAAAATCAACCACCCTACCTTCTGGAGATGGGATGTCACTCTCTTAAAGTGACTTCCTGCTGATTTGGGAGGTAGTAAACCTGTTTGGGGCTCAAATAAGAATGGAGAAATGGTTAAGCATGTTAATAGAATCATTTGATGTTCAGTCCTTTTGTGCTCAACTATTTAAATGTCCTAAGAAGTTTGTAGACTGAAGCTGAACTTCAGGGCTTTACTGAAATTCTGGCTAGAACAGTCTGTGGAGCTGAACAATCTTAGCGATTTTGAGTTGTTCTGGTTGTAGATTTTTGAGGAAACAGCTGTTGAGGAAGTCTGCGAGGCTGGATTGTCTGGGCTACTTGTCTTCTTTGGTTTCTGATCTGTTTTCTTCTGAGGTTTCAGTTGTCCAGTTGTCCCTGGATTCCTTATATGGATGCTTTAAATCTCCTGGAAAGATAAGAACAGAGCCCTGACCTAATCCTAACTCTGGGACACTACTTTTTTTTTTGGGGGGGGGTCAGTTAATATTTTTCCTGGAGCAAATTCGTTTTTTTGGCAATATAAAAAAATTTGCCAAATCTCTTTCAATTGAGATTATAAAAGAAATTATTTTGATACTTTGGAACTAAATAAACCTTTAAGTGTATATATTTTGAGATCTCAAAGGACATTTCACTTTGAATTTCAGCATGCCTTTGGTGAGTAGCTTTTAAGCTTAACCCTTTCCAAATCCTATGTGCCTGTCTCTACATTCTAAGTATTGGGATCAAAGGCATGTGTTTCCCAACTGATGGGATTAAAGATGTACACCACCACCCCTGAATGGAAGTTTTTCTCTATAAAGAGCTTGCTTTGTGTAAGGCTAGCCTTGAACTCCTAGATCTGCGGGTTTCTGTCTTTAGTGTGTTGGGATTAAGGGTGTATCCCTCTCAAATGATGGGATTAAGGGTGTGCACCATTACCACCCTGTTCCTTGTGACTCTAGAATTTATAAGATAACTAACTCTATAGTGATCCTCCTGTCTCTGCTGGAGTTAAAGGCATGGGCTAACACCATGCTTCTCATTTATTTTACCTTAGCTCCAAATTTTTTCAACTCTTGTAGATTTAGTAAACCAGGTTGAACTGTAGTAACCTTTAATTTATTTACAGCATTTTAAACCTCTTACCTGCTTTTTAATGCCAAACCACACAAATATCCTTTATATCTACAAAAAAAATTTTTTAAGTTGCTAGGAAGTTTGTGTAAACTATGTGGCAACCTGCAGTCTAACATTCCAATCTGAAATTAAGGCCATTTTTCCTTTCATGCCAGTAAGGCAAGTATACCTATGGTAAATTATAGTTTAAAATTTTTATATTGTATTTTTATTATATTTTTTAAGCTTATTAACTCTTTTCTAAAAAAAGTATATTTTGTTTTCTCAAGTTACTTCTAGAACATAGTTTCCTCCCTCCTCCCTTCATGGTCCCTGCCCTCCCTCCCCCTTTCCCTCCCTCCCTCCCTCCCTCATTTTTCCTCTACTTGGTACTCTCCTTCTCCTCAGATGAGGTGGACCCTCACATATCATACTCCCTCAGTTCTTCAGTCATGTGAGGGCCAAGAACATTCACTTGTACTCGGGCTTGATAAGGCACACCATCTAGTGTAAGGTGTTCCACTAACCTGCAGCAGATTCCATGACTCACTGCTGGGTGAAATTTTTCCAAGGATAGATATGCTAGGTTCCTATCTATTTGGGTCTGTGGGTTGTAGGATGGTTATCCTGTGATGTATGTTTAATATCCATTTATAAGAGAGTACATACCATGTCTATCTTTCTGGAACTGAGTCAGCTCACTTAGGATGAGCTTTTCTTGATCCATCCATTTGGTTTCAAATTGCATTATTTCCTCATTTCTGATAGCTGTGTAGTATTCCATTTGTATAAATGTACCTCAGTTTTTTTTAATCCATTCTTCAGTTGAAGGACATCTGGGTTGTTTCCGGTTTCTGGCTATTACAAATAATGCTCCTATGAACATTGTTGAGACAATGTTCTTGTGGTTTCATTTAGAATATTTTGGATATATGCCCAAGATTGGTATGGTTGGGTCTTCAGGTAGAACTATTCCCAATTTTCTAAGATATCTCCAGATTGATTTCCAAAGTTTGCACAAGTTTGCACTCCCACCAGCAATGGGGGGTGTTCCTCTTTCTCCACATCCTTGCCAGCATATACTATCATTTGAGTTTTTGATCTTACCCATTCTGGCAGGTGTGAGATGGAATCTCAGAGTTGTTTTAAGTTGCGTTTCCCTGATGACCAAAGATGTTGAACATTTCTTCAAGTGCCTTTCAGCCTTTAGAGATTCCTCTTCTGTAAATTCTTGGTTTAGCTCTGTGCCCCATATTTTGATGGGGTTATTTGATTTTTTTTTGGTGTTTAATTTCTTCAGTTTTTTATATATTATGGATATTAGCACTCTGTCGGATGTTGGGTTGGTGAAGATCCTTTTCCAGTCTGTAGGCCGCTGTTTTGTTCTAAGGACAGTGTCCTTTGCCTTACAGAAGCTTTTCAGTTTCATAAGATCCCATGTATTGATTCTTTTAGCGCTTGAGCTATTGGTGTTCTGTGGAGGAAGTGGTTACCCATGCCAATGAGTTCCAGGCTTTCCCCCACTTTCTCTTCAATTGATGATAGTGTGTCCAGATTTATGTTGAGGTCTTTGACCCACTTAGACTTAAGTTTTGTACAGGGTCATAAGTATGGATTTATTTGCATTCTTTTACATGTTGACATCCAGTTAGACCAACACCATTTATTGAAGATGTTTTCTTTTTTCCATTGTATGGTTTTGGCTACTTTGTCAAAAATTAAGTGACCATAGGTGTGTGGGTTTATTTCTGATTGCATTGGTCAACTGGTCTGTTTTTATACCAGTACCATGCTGTTTTTATTACTATTGCCCTGCAGTACAGTTTGATATCCAGAAGGGTGATTCCTCTAGGTGTTCTGTTATTGTACATGATTGATTTAGCTACTCTGAGTTTTTGTTATTCCATATGAAGTTGAGAATTATGTTTTGCGGGTCTGTAAAGAATTGAGTTGGTATTTGGATAGGAATTGTATTGAGTCTGTATATTGCTTTTGGTAAGATGGCCATTTTTATTATGTTGATCCTACCTATCCATGAGCAAGGGAAATCTTTCCATCTTCTGATATCTTCAATTTCTTTCTTCAGGGACTTGAAGTTCTTATCATACAAGTCTTTCACTTGCTTGGTTAGAGCTATCCTCAGGTATTTTATATTGTTTGTGACTATTGTGAAGGGAGTTGATTGCCTTCTTTCCTTTTTTTTTTTTAAATACTTTATTTTTTTTCTTCAAGTTACATCTCAGTCACAAACCCTCCCTATTCCCCCTTCCTATCCCGCCCTTCCACCCTCTTCCCCCTAGCAGCCTCCCCTTTCAGTCCAACAGATGGTTCCTTCTCTTATAACAGGAAATAATATACAAAACAACAGATATAAATATGCCACTTTTATGAGAGTTAAATGGCCCAGTATACCTTCCCAATGTCCAGTTTATACATATTTGGCCCCTGACTTTAACATTCTACTATCTAACCATCTCCATGAGTTTAAAGGTCTATAACTGACTCAACATTCATACTAACTTGCAACACACTTTTAAGAGTATCTTCTTAGATCTATAACACCCTCTTGATTCCTAAACAACTCAAAATTTAACTATGAGACTCTAGCTGTCTATTCTTCAACCACCTCAGAGACCTGAGAGGGATAAATATATCTGCTTATATAGGAAGTGCAGGGCCTGCAGCTTCCAAAACTAAGAAATGACATACCAGTGACTGCCTGGACAGTTCCCATTTTCTCTCCATACATTCCTGCATCAGTCTTCAGCCTTTGGGTCCTGTTTCTCTGACAGACATTTGTTGTAGAGCAGGGATTATGAAGGACTTACCTGCCCTGTCTTGGCAGGGTTAGGCTGTCGACTTCCCTGCTACCAAGTTTTGTCCTTTTTGGACAGCAGTCTGTCTGCAGTTGGAGCAAGGAGTTTTTTCATGCCAAGAGATAGGCTTGCCACTAATTCAACCATCTCACACTGGAGATTCTTCGATGCTTATCTTCTACTTGGAGTAGAATAGGGGGTGCTGTCAGGAGCTGATATGTCTCGATATCAAAAACAAAGAAAATCTTAATTTAAGATAACATCATTGAATGCCATATTCTGCAGATCTCTTGGGGTTTTTGAAGATGCCCTATCCATCTCTTGTATTTAGGTAAGCAAATGTTGCTTGTCTCTTAACAACTTGATTACTGAGTAGTTTAGAGAATATCTGTGATAGACTGTCAGAGTAGCTAACAAAGTGACATGTTTGCATGACTAGCAGTTTGTTTTACTTAACTATCCCAGACAGTTTTAGACGGTTGGTATCAAGAGGCCAGAGCTTCACATTTTATTTTTAAGTATCTCTAGGTATGATACCATTAGGAAGCGTTACCTTTAAATTTGTATCAATATACAAAGATCTATTCAATTGTGGTTAAATATACTCTTAATTATGTATCAATATACAAAGATCAATGCCTATGTAGCCCAATACAATCTTAATATTACGTCCATATACAAGGGTCAACACCATTGTGGCCAACTATAATCTTAATTTTGTATCAATATACAAAGACCAATAACGATGTAATCCAATACAATCTTATTATTGCACAATAAACAATGGTCAATACCACTTTAGCCAAATATACTAATTTTGTATCAATATACAAAGGTATAGGGCATATTCAATAATCTGCCCCTTCTTCTTGGACCTTCCTGTACTATGTCTATGTCTCATTTTTCTCAAGCCTATGCACTCCTACATAGGAGAGGAAGAAGGATACAGAAAAGGAAAAGTAGGAAGTCCCTGGGTCTAACCTCCAAAACCCATTAAACACGACCATTTATCAGCTTGTAATCTCTTCCCCTAAATATCAGAGTTTTCAGTTATCCTTCAAATAACCAAAAAGAAGGGCGGAGAAAACCCTCTCCACCCTCTGAAATGGGACGTCGCTCTCTTAAAGTGATTTCCTGCTGATTTGGGTCGTAGTAAACCTGTTTGGGGCCTGAACCAAAATGGAAAAAATGGTTAAAAATGTTAATACAATCCTTTTATGTTCAGTCCTTCTGTTCTCAGCTGTTTAGATGACCTAAGGAGTGTGTAGGCAGAAGCTGATCTTGCAGGCTTCACTGAGGTTCCGGTCTGGGCATTGTGTAGAGCTAAACGGTCCCAGCGACATTGGATTGCCGTGGTTGCAGGCCCCCGATGGAGACAGCTATTGAGGAAGTCTGCCAGGCTGAATCAATTGGGTCACTCGTCCTCCTTGGTGCCTGATTCTGCTCTCTGGGGAGGTTTCCGCTGTCCAGCCGTCCCCGGGCTCCCCAAATGGGCGCTTCGATTCTCCTGGAAAGATAAGAACAGAGCCCTGCCCTAATCCCAACCCAGGAACAATTACCCTCCTTTTTTGGGGGGGAGGGGCTAGGTAATACTTCTCTTGAAGCAAATTTGGCCTTCCAACAACCTACAAAGCGTTATCTTTCAATCCAGGTTAAAGAAGAAATCATTCTGTCACCTTGGAGCTAAACCAGCTCCAGTGTATATATTTTGAGATCTCAAAGGACAATCTGCCTGCATCGAGAAGGCCTTTTGTAAGTGGCCTCCAAACCTAGGTCCCTCCAAATCCCATGTGTGTGTCTCTGAACTCTAATTATTGGGATCAGAGACCTGTGGTTCCCATCAGAAGGGGTCAAAGATGTGTTCTACCACTCCTGGATCGAAGTCTTTCTCTATTTAGAGTTTGCCCTGCATTAGGCTGACCCTGAGCTCCGGGATCTGACCGTTTCTGTCTCCAGTGTGCTGGGACCAAGGGTGTACTCTTCTTGAATGGAGGGACCAAGAGTATGCACCCTCACCACCCCGCTCCGTATGACTCCAGAATACATAAGACCACCAACTCTACGGTGCTCCCCCCCCATCTCTGGTGAAGTCAAAGGCATGGGTCAACACCACAATTCTCTTGTATTTTACCTTAGCTCCACGTCTTCTCGACACCTGGAGGTCTGCAAAACCAGGCCGAACGGCTGTATCCTCTATTCCATTCACAGTGTTTCAGCCCTGCCACCTGCCCTTTTTTTTTTTTTTAGTTAATAAATTTATTTGTTTGTTGCTTCAGGTTACATCCTTATCATCTTGTCTTCTTTTCCCGCTTCCCAGCCCCACCCTCCCATGCTCTACCCCCTGACCCTTCCGTCTTGTTCCTCTGGGGTGGAGTGTCCCTGCATAACAGTCTCTCACCACAGATCAGGAGTCATATGAGGGCCAAGAGCCTCTTCATTCGCCGGGGGCCTACGAGGCAGTACTGCCAGTGAAAGGTGTCTCCTTGCTACTGGGGGAATACTAAAAAAGACCAACAAACACACAAACCCACAAAAACAAAGAATATCCACAAAAAAAAGAGAGGAAAAAGAGAAGGGAAAAGGAAAAAGAAAAAAGAAAAAAAGGAGTAGGAAAAAGAAAAAGATAAAAAAAAGTTTATGTCCATGTTCCTTTTGGTGTGTTGGTTGTAGTACACATATCCTGTACGATATAGCTAAGATCCTACTATAAGTGAACAGATGCCATGTGCATCCTTCTGAGACTGGGTTAGCTCACTCAGGATGAGCTTCTCTAGATCCATCCATTTGGTTGCAAATTGCATAATTTCATTGTTTCTGATAGCTGAGTAATATTCCATTGTATAGATGTACCACAGTTTTTTAATCCATTCTTCAGTTGAGGGACATCTGGGTTGTTTCCAATTTCTAGCTATTACAAATAAGGCTGCTGTGAACATAGATGAGGAGACTTCCCTATGTCTCTGTGAGAGGTCCTTTGGGTGTATACCCAGAAGTGGTATGGCTGGGTCCTGAGGCAAGGTTATTCCTAGATTTCTGAGATATCGCCAGACAGACCTCCATAGTGGTTGCACAAGCCTGCCCTCCCACCAGCAATGGAGTAGGGTTCCCCTTTCTCCACACCCTCGCCAGCATGTGCTATCATTTGAGCTCTTTATCTTAGCCATTCTAACAGGTGTTAGATGGAATCTCAGGGTCGTCTTGAGTTGCATTTCTCTGATGATTAAGGATGTTGAACATTTCTTCAGGTGTCTCTCAGCCTTAGGGATTCCTCCTTTGTGAATTCTCTATTTAGCTCCATCTCCCATTTTTTGATTGGATTATTTGGTTTCTTGGCATTTAGTTTCTTGAGTTCTTTGTAGATTTTAGATAATAGCCCTCTATCAGATGTGGGGTTGGTGAAGATTTTCTCCCAGTCTGTTGGTTGCCGTTTTGTTCGAATGACAGTGTCTTTTGCCTTACAGAAGCTTTTCAGTTTCATGAGGTCCCATTTATTGATTGTTGATCTCAGGTC
>CAJQZJ010001638.1:16631963-16645698 GCA_907164525.1 Lophiomys imhausi | reverse complement strand
GACTGCTAAGTGCGTTAAAGAATCTACAACAAAGACTGTGTTCCTGACGACCGAGGACCTGCCCCAGAGACTGTATCATTCTAAAAGGTTATGAAAGTAGTTGTTATAATTATCAATAGGTTTAGTGGATAGGTTAAAGGGGTTGTAAGAGTTTATAGGATTAATAGATAAGAAATTGTTGGTGTTTGTTATAAGTGAATTTAGTAATAAATAAATAAGTGTTAAATAATAATTTAAAAGTTCGGTTACAGTTAATATCCCCTTATTAGAGAGTACGTACCATGTGCATCTTTCTGGATCTGAGTTGGCTCACTTAGGATGAGCTTTTCTAGATCCATCCATTTAGTTGCAAATTGCATGATTTCCTTGTTTCTGATAGCTGAGTAGTATTCCTTTGCATAAATGCACCATAGTTTTTGTATCCATTCTTTGGTTGAAGGACATCTGGGTTGTTCCCAGTTCAGGCGATATCACATACCCTATTTTTCATTGTGAAGTTTGAGCAGGTCAGAGTTTACCCTCTATCTGCTTGCTTTAGCCAGCCTCACCCATAACCTTTCTTTATTCATCAACAAACTTCTAATTTCCTTCAGCACCATATTCCAAATATAGTCATAGCATATCTGAAAGCAAGTGTCCTTCACTACTTCTGGAAATTTTTTCCTGTGATGAGGGGAAAGAGTTCCTGAATGCCCATCACCTCCCAAACTTCCAAAGCAGACAGATTTTCAAGCAAAGGATGGGATTTTACAATTCTGCATTTCCTCAGTGTTTGCAGTAAAAGAAGGAAGCCTTCATTTCTGAGTACCAAAGATGAGAAAGCACTGTACTGACCCATTTTGGATATGCTTTGCAGTCATACTCGCCACCACCTGCAGGACACAACAAACCTTAATCTTTTTATTTTATAACACAGGAAGCTGTAGAGCAGAGAATCTGGAAAAGTTGCTCAAGGTCACACAAGAAGAGCAAGAGCCCAAACTGGGACTCAAATAGAGTTAGTTCTCCAATGTCCCAGGCATGCTATTTCTACCAGCCTGTCCACCTCATCTACGTCATACACTTTTTATTGTTGTCATCACATCTTCTAACCATCTTGAAGCCCCTGTCAGTTGCTTACATTATTTTAAGCCAATGTTTCTGACTTGGTTAAAACTGTTCCCCTTTCTTTCTTTTTTATTTTTAAAAAAAATTTTGAGGAAAAATAAAAATTTTTGAGTGAGGAGATTTAGTTGGGTTTTTTGTTTTGTTTTGTTCTATTCTTTCAAGACAGGGTTTCTCTGTCTGACCTGGAACTCACTCTGTAGAACAGGCTAGCCCCAACTCAGAGATCTGCCTGCCTTTCTACTACCTGAGTTCTGGGATGAAAGAAGTGTACCTCCACCCAGCTTAATTGGTATTTTAGAAGTAAAAAATATTGCTCAGTACTTTAGAAAGAAACCCACATAGAGCAAGAAGTGTAAAACTGGGAAGTAGGCAGACTGATTATTAGCATCTCTGGCAAACATGCAGATTCATCTTTCCAAATCTTTATAAAACAAAGATGATGCCTAGCCCACAAGGTGTTTTGAGGTTGATATGAGGTAATATACACAGAGAATTCAGGCTAACATCTCAAACTTGGTTATTTCTGGAGCCATGATGCTGGTCTGAGCAGTACACAGCAGCTGGAGGCATTTTCAAGTGCTTATGATCCTTGGGTTTTAATGCCAAGAAAAAGGAAACATGTGGACAGAAGAGAGGAGGGCTGATACCAGTTCACTGTTTTGTTTTTGGTGCCTAAATTTCCAAGTAGCTTCTTCTGGATCACAGATGTCTTTAAAACTTGAACTTTGCAGTTGCAAACTACATAGCATTAATGCAAAACGGAAACGAATGTCAGAACATTATAGCAAACCACGAAGACATCTAGATCTACCCATTTCTAGTTTTTCTTACTCTGCCAGCTTATCCGGTACTAATGTGAACTATACAGTAGTGTAGCACAATTTAATTAAAAATGGTTTCACACACTTGCCCTTTAAAAATCACAAATGCCAATAGAAAGAATTCTCCCTTTCTTTCTTCCTCAAGAAACAGAAAAATGTATCTATATTGCCAATTAAAAGCTTTCAGAAATACTTTTGAACAGTGATAAGGAAAACAAACATTTTTATTTTGTATTAGTCTATAGCAAGAAAGGAAAAAAAAGCTAGTGTTCACAGTTTTTGTTTTTAATTGTCTATTTGTCATATGAATTTCATTGTCTCTGCCTCTTTGTAGGACAGAGAATTGGAGGCAGAGTGAGAGTTTAGGCAAACAACAAACTATTCCTACTACAAAGGAGAATATATTCTTTCATATCTGTCTTATTATGGAAAATAAAAAAGTTCTTAGCAAGTGATACGATGTATCATATGTGAAGTTAGGGCTTTTATGAGTGGACATATTTTCTGTATACATGAATGTCATTTCTCTCCCTTTTCATCCCATACCCTGGCTTTCCCAACAGGACTTAAACGGACTGTTACATTTGGGTTTTCTTTGGACACAACCCTGTATCTACTCCCAGGGGTGTAATTTCTTGGTGGATCCACACTCCGCTGTGATACCGTGTGCTCCTCCAGGCCAGTGCTCGTGCCATTCCCTGAAGATGGTTGTCTCACGCCATCTGGTTTTGTTGTAATTGGGTGGTAAATTCCCCCAAAGCTGACGCTATTCATTACTCTCATCGCTGCCAACAGCCCAAACAGCGGTATTACTGTTTAATACACTTCACTGAATGCACATTGGAAATATTCTCTGATCTCATTGCTCCTCATTTAGCTTTTTAGCCTCTGCTTCAGGCATTCGTTCCTTCAGCGGTTGGATCAAAGGTCTTCTAGTTGAGTAGGCTTGGTGAGGGTGTGTTTCTCACCCCTGCCATTTGGTTGGGTGGTTTCTGCTGGGCAGGGTGATGACAGGAGGCCCCTGCCATGGGTTAAGAATCTGGGATCTTTTTTTTTTCTTTCTTTCTGTAACATCCTCTGAGACATCACTCTCTCTCCTTCTCTTGTTAGTGGGTTAGTTGGTTCTTAGCAGTAGCTCCGGACATGGAAGGCTAAAAGAAGAATTCACTATACCTCTTTTTCTAAAAAAAAGTATTTACTCATTTATTCATTTTACATCCTGATCACAACCCCATCCCTCCTCTCCACCTGTTCCCAACCTCCTACCCTACTCCCTGTTACCACACTCCCCTTCTCCTCAGAAAAAAAGAGCCCCTATCTATCAGCCCACCCTGGGTCTTCAAGTAGCATCAGGACTAAGAGCACCTTCTTCCCCTGAGGCCACACAAGGCAGCCCAGCTACAGTAAAGTGATCCATCCACAAACAGCCAACAGAGTTCATATCAGAGACAGTCCCTGTTCTACTTGCTAGAGAATCTACCTGAAGACTGTAGCTACATTCTGCCTGTCAACTACATATGTAGGGTACCTAGGGCCACACCATGCTTTTGGTTGATGCTTCAGTATCTGTAAGTCCCTAGGGGCCTAGGTTAGCTGACTCTGCTGGTTTTCTTGTAAAGTTCCTGTCCCTTCTGCATATCTCTAGTCTTCCTCTCACTCTTCTACAAGCTTGCCTGAGCTCCACCTATTGTGTGGCTGTGTGACTCAGCATCTGTTTTGATCCACTGCTGGGTGGTGGCCTCTCAGAGGACAGTCATGCTAGGTTCCTGTCTGCAAGCATAGCTGAGTATCATTAATAGGGTCAGGAGTTGGCTCTCTCCCATGAGGTGGGTCTCAGGTTGTGCTGATGATTGGTTGGCCATTCCTTTAATCACTGCTCCGTCTTTATCCCTGTACATCTTATAGGCAGGGTAAATTATGGATTGAAAGTTTTGTGGGTGGGTTGGTGTCCTTCTCCCTACATTGGAAGCCCTTAAACACGATAGTTGGTATTTTGGTCCACATTCTGTTGGTCAGACAAGGAGGCAAGTCCAGTTCAACACGGGAAAGGAGGAATTCGCTGAAAAGGAGTGGAAGACATTTTTTTGGGTGGCCATCTTTGAGAACAACTTGACTTCTCACATTCTGTGTGTATCACCTCAGATCTAAGAGCTGGGCTTAGAGCTGATATCTCCCCTTTTGCCCTGTGTTAGGTTTTCTGCTATATACTAAGTTTTTGTGAAAGATTTTAGCAACATTTTATAAGTTATTATTATTATTATTAATTATTTAGTATAAGTGCATAGTGTGGGGGAAATTATTGTGGCAGTGTGACTTTTCTGTGGAAATCTCTTCTAACAAGCTCTCTGGGTTAAAATTGTGTATAAAAAGGAATCATAACTGTTTTTGTGACCATTTCCTTACATATACACTCTTAGGATATTGACAATAAGGAAATAGTGGGAAGTTGTGTGAAATAAAATATCATTTAAATTGTGATATAGGGAAAGTTTTCTACAATAATAGATGAGAGGGAGCCTCAATACTAATTATAGGCATGGTAGTATAACCACATCCATTTTATTCTACCATTATAAACAATGATATTCTATTCCTCTAAATAGTCAGATTGTGTTTTTTCCTTTAAAGAAAAACTGTCTGTGGTTTCTGATATTCTAAGTGAAATAGTAAAATGAAAACAAAAATGAAAATTAACATTTACAAAATCTCTCAAGTGCCTGCTCAAAGCTAGCTGTTCTCCAAGGCTTTTTAATAAGATGAAATTGATTTCTTTAAACAATAGAGGAAGCTTCAGGAGACATAAAATATTAGAGTTAGAGAGAGAGAGCTTCTATAACAAACTGGCCTAGGATCTCTGTTCTCTAGGTGAATATAAATGGAAGCTATGAATAGTTAGAAAAAAATCATTGCTTAGATCAGTGGCTCTCAACCTCTGGGTCATGAACCCATGTGCTTCTACTGATCCATTTACAGGGGTCTCCTAAGACTATCAGAAAAGACAGATATTTACATTACAATTCATAACAGTAGCAAAATTGCAGTTATGAAGTAGCAATGGAAATGATTTTATTGTTGGGGCTCACCACAACCTGAAAAACTGTACTAAAGGTTTGCAACATTAGGAAGGCTGAGAACCACTGGTATAGACAAGTGTGTTGGATGAAACACAGAGAAATAACTTTTTGGAAATGTTCTTTAACTCTGTATCTCACTAGTAATACTGGAGAAAAAGGAGAAGGAGATAAGAACCAAAACAATTAAAATACATCATTCTTTTTTTTTGATTTTTCCTCTTTATTTTTTATTTCTTCAAGTTACATCTCAATCGCAGTCCCCTCCCTACTCCCCCCTCCAGTCCCACCCTCCCACTTTCAATCCCCTATTCTCTTCCCTTTTTTTTTAAGTTTAAGGTATATCTTATTTCCCCCAATAGTTCCCCTTTTCAGTCCAACAAATGGCTCTTTCTCTTATAATAATAAATACAATACAAAACAACAGAGGTAATTAGGCCATAGTTATGAGGGTTATATGGCTTAGTGTACATTCCCAATGTCCAGCCCATATGTATTTGGCCCCTTACTTTAATATTCTACTATCTAACCATCTCCATGAGTTTAAAGTTCTATATCTAACTCAACATTCATACTAACTTGCAACAAAATTTTAAAAGCATCTTCTTAGGTGTATAACACTCTCTTGACTCCTAAACAACTCAAAATTAAATTATGAGACTCTAGCTATCTGTTCTTCAACCACCTCAGAGACCTGAGAGGGATAAATATATTTGATTTTATAAGAAGTACGGGACCTGCAGCTTCTAAAACTAAGAAATGACATACCAGTGGCTGCCTGGACAGTTCCCATTTTCTCTCCATACATTACAGCATCGATCTTCAGTCATTTGGCCCCATTTCTCTGACAGACATTGATTGTAGAGCAGGGGTTATGAAGGACTTGCCTACCCTGTCTTGGCAGAGATAGGCTGTCGACTTACCTGCTTCCAAGTTTTGTCCATTTTGGACAGCATTCTGTCTACAGTTGGAGCAAGGGGCTTTTCCTACCAAGAGATAGGCTTGCAACTAATTCAATCATCTCCCACTGGAGATTCTTCGATGCTCATCTTCTACTTGGGGTAGAATAGAGGGTGCTGTCAGGAGTTGATATGTCTCAATATAAAAAAATCTAAAGTTATGAAAACATCTTTGAATGCCATATTCTGCAGATCTCTTGAGGTTTTTGAAGAGGCCCTATCTATCTCTTATATTAGGGTAAGCAGATGTTCTTTGTCTCTTACCAGCTTTATTTCTGATTAGCTTAGAAAATAGCTATAATAGGCTGTCATTGTACCTAACAAAATGACCGGCTTGCATAACTATTACTTTGCATTTCTTAATTATCCTAAACCGTTTATGACAATTAATAGTAAAAGGCCAAAACATCACATTTCATTTTTTTTCTTTACCTCCTAACCCTTCCATCCCATTTTTCTGGGGTGGGGTGTCCTTATATAACAGTCCCTCATCTCAGTTGAGAGGTCGTATGAGGGCCAAGAGCCTCCTCATTCATTGGGGGTCTATGAGGCAGTACCACCAGTGAAAAGTGTCTCATGGCCCAGGAGAGAGAACTAAAAAACAAATAAACAAATAAGCAGACACACAGATAAAAAAGAATAAAAAATAGAAAAAATATATAAAAAAATAAAAAAATAATAAAAAATAAAAAGTCTATGTCCAAGTTCCCTTTGGTGTGTTAGCTGTAGTATCGATACCTTCTACTATATAGCTAAAATCCTACTATAAGTGAATAGATGCCATATGCATCCTTCTGAGTCTGGGTTAGCTCACTCAGGATGAGCTTTTCTATTTCATTCCATTGGCTGCAAATTGCATAATTTCATTGCTCCTGGTAGCTGAATAATATTCAATTGTGCAGATGTACTACAGTTTTTTAACCCATTCTTCTTTTGAGGGACATCTGGGTTGTTTCCAGTTTCTAGCTATTACAAATAAGGCTGCTGTAAACATAGATGAGGAAACTTCATTATGATTCCATGAAGAGGCATTTGGGTATGGCTGGGTCCTGAGGCAAAGCTATTCCAAGTTTTCTAAGATATCGCCAGATTGACCTCCATAGTGGTTTCACAAGCCTGCACTCCCACCAGCAATGGAGTAGGGTACCCCTTTCTCCACACCCTCACCAGCATGTGCTGTCATTTGAGCTTTTGATCTTAGCCATTCTGACAGGTGTGAGATGGAATCTCAGAGTCCTCTTGAGTTGCATTTCTCTGATGATTAAGGATGTTGAGCATTTCTTCAAGTGTCTCTCAGCCATTAGGGATTCCTCCTTTGTGAATTCTCTATTTAGCTCTGTCCCCCATTTTTTGATTGGATTATTTGGTTTCTTGGCATTTAATTTCTTGAGTTCTTTGTAGATTTTGGATATTAGCCCTCTATCAGATGTGGGGTTGGTGAAGATTTTCTCCCAGTCTGTAGGCAGCCATTTTGCTAGAATGTCAGTGTCTTTTGCCTTACAGAAGCTTTTCAGTTTCATGAGGTCCCATTTATTGATTGTTGATCTCAGGTCCTGAGCTGTTGGTATTCTGTTCAGGAAGTTGTCACCTGTGCCAATGAGTTCGAGGGTATTTCCCAATTTTTCTTCTAGTAGATTTAGTGTGACTGGCCTTATGTTAAGGTCTTTGATCCACTTGGACTTAAGTTTTGTACAAGGTGATAAGTATGGGTCTAATTTCATTCTTTTACAAGTGGACATCCAGTTGGACCAGCACCATTTGTTGAAGATGCTGTCCTTCTTCCATTGTGTCGTTTTGGCTTCTTTGTCAAAAATTAGGTGACCATAAGTGTGTGGGTCTATTTCTGGATCTTCAATTTGATTCCATTGATCTAGTTGTCTGTTTCTGTATCAATACCTTGCTGCTTTTGCTATTATTGCTCTGTAGTACAACTTGAAATCTGGGAGGGATGGTGATACCTCCAGATGTTTTTTTATCCTACAGGATTGATTTAGCTATTCTGGGCTTTTTGTTGTTCCATATGAAATCAAGAATAGCTCTTTCCAAGTCTATAAAAAATTGTGTTGGTATTTAGATAGGAATTGCATTGAATCTATATATTGCTTTTGGTAGAATGGCCATTTTTATTATGTTGATCCCACCTATCCATGAGCATGGGAGATCTTTCCATCTTCTAAAGGCCTCTTCCATTTCTTTCTTCAAGGGCTTGAATTCTTGTTGTACTGGTCCTTTACTTGCTTGATTAGAGTTACCCCCAGGTATTTTATGTTGTTTGTGGCTATTGTGAAGGGGTTGTTTCCCTTATTTCTTTCTGAGTACATTTGTTTGTTGTATAAAGAAGATGTTCTGATTTTTTTTTTGAATTAACTTTGTATCCAGCCACTTTGCTGAAGATTTTTATCAGCTGTAAGAGTTCTCTGGTGGAATTTTTGGGTTCGCTTATGGATACTATCATATCATCTGCAAATAGGGATAATTTGACTTCTTCGTTTCCAATGTTTATCCCCTTGATCTCCTGTAGTTGTCTCATTGCTCTAGCGAGAACTTCAAGTACTATATTGAAGAGATGTGGTGAAAGTGGACATCCTTGTCTTGTCCCTGAGTTTAGAGTAAATGCTTAAAGTTTCTCTCCATTTAATTTGATGTTGGCCACTGTCCTGCTGTATATTGCCTTTATTATTTCTAGGTACAGCACTTGTATGACCATTCTCTCCAGAACTTTTAGCATGAAGGGGTGTTGGATTTTGTCAAATGCTTTTTCTGCATCTAGGGAGATTATCATGTGGTTTTTTTCTTTCATCTTGTTTATATGGTGAATGACGTTGATAGACTTTAGTATGTTGAACCATCCCTGCATTCCTGGGATGAAGTCTACTTGAACATGGTGTATGATACTTTTGATGTGTTCTTGAATTTGGTTTGCTAGTATTTTATTAAGTATTTTTGCATCTATGTTCATGAGGGAGATTGGTCTGAAGTTTTCTTTCTTTGTTGGGTCTTTGTGTGGTTTAGGAGTCAGCATGACTGCGGCCTCATAGAATGAGTTTGGCAATGTTCTTTCAGATTCTATTTTGTGAAAGAGTTTTAATATTATTGGTGTTAGCTCCTCTTTGAAGGTCCGGTAGAATTCTGTGCTAAAGCCATCTGGCCTTGGGCTTTTTTGGTTGGGAGATTTTTAATGACTGTTTCTATTTCCTTAAGGGTTATAGGGCTGTTCAATTTGTTTATCTGATCTTGATTTAGCTTCGGTAGGTTGAATCTATCAAGAAAATTGTCCATTTCACTTAAGTTTTCAAATTTCGTGGAGTATAAATTTTTAAAGTAGGATCCAAATATTCTCTGGATTTCCTCAATGTCTGTTGTTATTTCTCCCTTTTCATTTCTGATTTTGTTGATTTGGGTTTTCTCCCTCTGTCTTTTAGTTAATTTGGCTAAGGGTCTGTCTATTTTGTTAATTTTCTCGAAGAACCAACTCTTGGTTTCATTGATTCTTTGTATAGTTCTTTTTGTTTCTAAGTTGTTGATTTCAGCCCTAAATTTGGTGATCTGCCTTCTGCTCCTCTTGGGAGTGTTTGCTTCTTTTTTTTCCAATTCACCCAGTTTAGCTGTTAATTCGCTAATGTGAGCTGTCACAATTTTCTTTTTGAAAGCACTTAGTGCTATGAACTTTCCTCATAGCACAACTTTCATTGTGTCCCATAGGTTTTGGTATGTTGTGTCTTCGTTTTCGTTGGATTTTAAGAAGTCTTTGATTTCCTTCTTTATTTCTTCCGTGACTCAGTGGTCCTCTAGTAAAGAGTTGTTCAATTTCCATGTGTGTGTAGACTTTGTTTTGATTCTTTTGCTATTGAAGTCCAGCTTTATTCCATGTTGGTCTGATAAGATACAAGGGGTTATTTCAATTTTCTTGTATCTGTTGAGGCTATCTTTGTGGCCAACAATCTGGTCGATTTTGGAGAAGGTTCTATGAGGTGCTGAGAAGAAGGTGTATTCTTTTATGTTTGGGTGAAACGTACTCTAGATATCTGTTAGGTCCATTTGGTTCATGATCTCTGTTAGACTCATTATTTCTCTGTTTGGCTTCTGTCTTGATGATCTGTCCATAGTTGTGAGTGGGGTGTTGACGTCTCCCACTATTAAAGTGTTTGGATCGATGTGCGATTTAAGTTTTAGAAGCATTTCTTTTATAGATGTAGGTGCCTTTGTGTTTGGGGCATAGATGTACAATATTGAGATATCCTCTTGGTGGATATTTCCTTTAACGTGTATGTAATGCTCTTCTGTGTCTTTTTTTATTAACTTCAATTGGAAGTCTATTTTGTTTGATATTAGCGTGGTTACTCCAGCTTGTTTTCTTGGTCCATTTGCTTGGAAAACCTCTTCCCAGCCCTTTACTCTGAGATAGTGTTTATATTCAATAGTGAGATGTGTTTCCTGTATACAGCAAAAAGATGGGTCTTGTTTACGGATCTAGTCTGTAAGTCTGTGTCTTTTTATTGTCGTGTTGAGTCCATTGATGTTGATGGATGTTAGTGACCAGGGGTTGTTACTTCCCATTATTTTGGTATAGCTGGTCGTCTTGTGTTTCTTTTTGTTTAGTTGCTGTGGAGGTTTCTATTTCCTCTATTTTCTTGGGTGCAGTTATCTTCTCTGTGTTGGAATTTTCCTTCTGGGATCTTCTGTAGGGCTGGGTTTGTGGGGAGATATTGTTTGAATTTGATTTTGTCATGGAATATCTTGTTTTCTCCATCTATGTTGATAGAGAGTTTTGCTGGGTATAGTAGTCTGGCTGTGCACCTATGTTCTCTCAGAGCTTGTAGGACATCTGTCCAGACCCTTCTAGCTTTTGAAATTTCTGAGGAGAAGTCAGGTGTGATTCTGATGGGTCTGCCATTATATGTGACTTGGCCTTTTTCTCTTACAGCTTTTAATATCCTTTCTATGTTCTCTACATTTGGAGTTTCTATTATTATGTGGCAAGAGGAGTTTCTTTTCTGATCTAATCTGTTTGGTGTTCTGTAAGTCTCTTGGATTTTTACTGGCATCTCTTTCTTTAGGTTTGGGAAGTTTTCTTCTATGATTTTGTTGAAGATATTTCCTGGACTATGGAGTCAGGAGTCTTCTCTTTCCTCTATGCCTATAATTCTTAGGTTCTGTCTTTTCATTGGGTCCTTGATTTCTTGGATATTGTGGATGAGATTTTTTTTTAGCTTTCTCATTTTCTTTGGATGTTGTATTGATTTCTTCCATCGAATCTTCCATGCCTGGGATCCTGTCTTCCATCTCTTGAATCCTATTTTTTGGTACTCAAATCCATAGTTCCTGTTCTCTTCCCTTTATTCTCCATTTCCATTTTTAACTCTGACTGTGTTTTCTTTATTGTTTCCATTTCCATTTTCATTTCTTGAGTGCTGTTATTTATTTTGTACATTTCCTGCTCCAGTTTGCTTGTCTTTGCCTGGAAGTCTTCCATTACCCTCTCTTTTTCTTGTTCAAGTTGACTCACCTTGTTCTGAAGTTCTCTAATGGTGTTTTCCATCGCTTTTGTATGTGCAATTGTGGCTTCTTTGAATTCCTTCATAGATTTAGGTTCTTCTTGAAGGACTCTATCACTTTCCATAATGTAGAATTGTCATTGTTTTCATGTGTTTCAGCTGTGGTGAGGTGGTTCGGGCTGGATGGAATAGGGTTGCTTTCTTTTGTTGGAGTCATTTCGCTCTGTTTTTTTTTTTTTTTTTTTTTTTTTTGGTCTGGGGTCTCTGGCCATGTGGAATTTTTTAGCTGTCTTCTGGACTTGGGTCCGAAGGGTGAGCTTTGGTGTAGGAGTCGAGTTTCCTTACTCCAACCCTATAAGGTGAGTCATTCAGCCCCGCCTCCTAGGTGGAGACCTAACTAAGGGGGTGGAGCTGTGTACAAGTAAGCTCTGGTTCCCTGCTGGAAGGGCCAGTACTAGTAAAAAAGTCAGATATACAACAGTTTCAAATACCTCGCAGTTTGCCCGGGCTTGGCTTCTGTGGTGGGTAAATCTGTCTTCACCCCCAATAACCTTGCTGTTCCCAGGGCCTGAAAAGTGGCCAGTGATGTCACTGCAGTGGGTTGCAATCTGCAGCCTGAAGGCACTTTCAGCAGAGCTGCGCTCACTTCCAAGGGTCGCAATCTTTTGCCAAATAGCTGGACCTGGGGGTGGGAGGAGGGTAGAGATTATTTCTGTGTGGGATCTGAATCTGCCTGCTGGGTATTAGATTGGAACTTACCCGGCGTGTCTCTCCTGGTGGGGATGGGGGTGATCCCGATTCCCAGATTTAGCGGCTTCCTTGCGTGTCAGAGAGTAGGAGGGAGCATCCTGCTCAGGGACCCCCAGTGGTCCTGGGTAGTTGGGTGAGATCCAGGGGATGTCCAGCTGTTTGTACAGCATCCTGCAACACTTGCCGCCTTGTGACTGTTAACCCCCAAATCAAAATACGTCCGCGCAGGCCGCTGCCGTCTTAGATCCCCTGCCAGGATTTTTTTTTTTTAACCTGACCAATATTATACAAATTTTACTAGACTAATTATACGTGATCTTTATATATGTAAGCGATGTTTGTGAGTAATTTATAATTATAGATTTTCAGTGTTTGTCATTATTTGTCACTCATCAGAAACTGTTAGCATAGAAGTTGAAAGATAACTTCCAAATTCATATAGGTACTCCATTCTTCAGTTCTTTTAGCATCTTATTTGTGCTCTCTGAACAGTATTGATTTTATAGTTTGTTGTCTGTATATCTGCATCCTTTGGTAGACAGTGGAGTTGTTGAAAATGGAGCTCTGTATCCACATCCACCAATCTAAATTATTCAGCAATGTCTATCCAGCTAATATTATATTTAATATAACACTTCATCAAATACCCCATAAGGCATGCAATACCATGCCTGTTTACATTTTATAGAGCAGATTTTGACGTCACTGGATATTATTGTACACTTGAGGCCACAGTGGTTATGAGCATTGGATAAATAACTTGAATTTGTACTCTATGACTCCACATTCAAGGCTCTTTCTCTAGGACCACACATCGTAGTTTCTTTTCTGTTGCTATGATAAAATACTCAGACAAAAGCAATTTACAGAAGGAGTGGCATATTTTAGCTCTCACTTCAGAGTACAGTTCATCATGGCAGAGACATCAGCGCAGCACGAGCTTGAAGTAAGCTGGCTGTGCCACATCCACAGTCAAGGAGCAGATAGCTATGGATGTGATCCATGCGAGTGTGTGGTTGCTTTCTGCATCCAAAACAGTCCAGGATTCCTTGCTTTGGGAGTGTTCATGCTTGTAATTAAGAGGGTTCTTCCCATAGAAATTAAGCAAGAAAATCTGCCAGTGGCATTTCGAAAGGCCTGTCTTCTAGATGATTCTAGATTCTGACAAGTTGACAGCTAACTCTAAACCATTATGCCACATCGCCCTGACTGCATAGACCATGCTTCTCATTGCCACACTGCACTATGTCTTCAACACAACTTTCCATGTTCCTGCTTTTTTTTTTGTATCCATCTCCTTTACTCGCTTAAAACTCTTAAACGATCTTTAGATTCATTTATAGGAGGACAGAGGCCAGAACAACAAGTTATTCTATTGTTTTCCTCATTGAAATAAATCATCACTCTTTGTTTGGCTTATTTACTTTTTACAAGTGTAAGTAGTAGAAAGTGACCTGAACTCACTCCAAGGGCAACCGTAATAATACACACACACACACACACACACACACACACACACACACACACACACA
>CAJQZJ010001638.1:16618085-16629857 GCA_907164525.1 Lophiomys imhausi | reverse complement strand
GGACGAGTTACTTGGCTATCTGTCGTTGCTTACAGGGGGATTTCAAGATCACTGTGGTTTTAATGGCCAGAGGCACTGTGATCTGGTGCAGCCTATTCCCAGGTTGTGAATAATGGACCAGGATTGTTTCACTGCTCCCAATTCAGACTTCTCTATGTTTCACTTTGAGTTATCAGCCTGTAATGGTTCTGATGGTATGGGCCTGTTTGCCCAGGCACAGATTCTGTGGGCTTTGTTTGTTGTCCCGGAGGCTGACAGGGTCTGGCTCCACACCTGATATGTCTGGATTTTCCAGGATACAGCTATAGACCCGATTTCTGGTTTCTCTCTAGTCTTCTCGCCACAGGGCTGGACCCTGTGCCTAATTCCCTTCTTGTCTGCGCCGCCACGGGTCCCGTGGGTACCCCAAGCCCCGGATCCTCCGGCTGCCTGAGTGCACCTCTCATCCCAGCAGCTCCGCCGTGAGTGCACAGACCCCTGGCCCCACCCATGCCTGTCTCTCTCCCCAGATGACCTGCCGTGGACTGGTGGGGATTTGTCCCTGCCCGCCGTGCTCTCTCCCCAGCTGCGCTATAGTGAATCTGCGAGATTTGGCCCCTCCGGCCTGCTTTTGTGTTCCCAGCTTCCAGCGCTCTCTCGGAACCTCCCGCCCTCCTGCTTCACGAGCCGCTGCAGACCACCCGCTGAGCCCCCTGTTTGTTCCTTGCTAAGGCTTCCACTATCTCGCAACCTTTTCTAAGTGGGTATAAGTTCAACCTGATGTGTGGGGAGCCCAATAGGACAGCGATCTATGGCCAAATGGACCCTGATTCTGCCTGCTGTAAGTTGGGATCGATCTTACCAGGCGCCTCACCAAATGGGAGTTCCCGAATCCCGCGTGTAGTGGCCTCCGTGTCTGTGAGAGATGGGGAGAGCCTTGCCCTGGGACTTTTAACAGTCCCTTGGGTGCTGTGAGTGTTCCGTGGGGGGGGGGGGTCTAGCCCCTCCGGTTTTTGCACAGTGCCCAATATCTCTGTGATTTTTATGGCTCTTTTTTCCCCGCGTTCAGAATGCGTCAGTGTAGGTCGCCGCCATCTTCGCTCCCCGACGAAATAATCTACAATGCCTTATTCTTATGAATTTGTATCTAAGATATAAATATCTATGTAGAATCAGAACTCTTGGGATGCAACATAATTTGGGAAGTTAAAGTCTATGGTCACTTACTCTATGACAAAGAGGGCAGACTTGCACAAAACAATTGTCATCAAAAAGTATTTGAAAATTTACTTTTACCACAGTAAAAGTGTCATTTTGTCCACATGACAACCAAATGACCCAATGAGTTCTATGTAAATAATTATCTTCTTTTTAGTTACCCTCTTTTTTTTACACTTGCACATTTCAAAAAAGAATATAGGCATCAATGAATATTATATAATGATCATAATGAATCACTACAATCAAGTTCTGCTACCTAATGTTTTTTTGTACATGCCTCATGATAGTTAAATTTCCACATTTTTGTTAGTTTCTTCCAGAATAAATCCTCTTTCTTATCTCTAAATATCAAAATCTTACTCATACTTAATAAATGTTATTAAATGTAAATTGTAATGCATTTTGGAGTCTTCTCAATCAAAACTAATATTTTTCTTATTCATAATTCTCAAGCTAGTTTATCTGTACATTTCTAATGCCACCTATATCTGACCTATCAGAATTACAGTCACTTAAGCATAGCCTTTATCGTCTTTGCTTATACATAAATCTACTGAAAACAGAATCTATGTCCGATTCACTCTGAATTTAGGGATTCTGTTTTGCTTTGTTGCACAGACAATACGTTATAAACAAGTTAGCTGACAGATTCTCTTGAACCTTCTCTGAGGGGAGTAACCAATTATTAATTCAGGTTTGTACCAAAGGACTGGGATTTAAAAAAAAAAAAACATGAACATGAGAGGTGGAAAGAATAGGAAATCTTGCTTAATTAGAAGAATTTGATAAGTTATTTATCTTGCAATACCCTTGTTTGTGCCCTTAGCAGGAGCAGAAATCATCTTGCCTGTAATCCCACCACATATGGGGATAAGGCCAGAAAAGCATAAATTTAAGGCCAGCGTGACCTCCATAGTGAGATACTGTTGAAAACAAAAATTCTATTTTGATAGAATTGGTTTGTGGTTGCTCCTCAAATTTAAAACAGCAATACCACAAATATAATATATAATGAGATATAAATGCTTATTAGAGAAGCCTTTGTATATTTATTAATCCACTTGATCAGTAGATGGTTGAATGCCTGAAATTCACATTTGGCACAGAGTTTGTGTCCTGATTGGGAACTAAACTATGGATCAATATAATCATAGAAACAACAGTAAAATCAGATCTATATGAAATTTGGTGAGGTAATGTGTTGATAAATTTCAAATATAGTTTAACATTTATCAAACTGAACTGTTTGGTACCTATAACCTGTTGAATAATTAACTTTCATTACAATAGAAATGGATTTCTCACCAAACAGAGGAGAGGAAAAAACAAAAATGAGTATGAATATGCTTCCGATGTTTATTCTAAGATTAATTTGCCAGAAGAGTAAGAATGAATAGAGAGAGATTCACATTATCATGTTCCACATCAGGGACATTCAGCAAGATGGTACATTTTGACCAGTTAGAAAACCCTTACCTTAGACTGTGGTTAAATTTAGAAGAAGAGGATAATTAAAATTTTCAATGTTATATCCATGTTTTTGGTTGTTTATCTGACCATGTAATTAGGAATGAGTTTGACTTATTCATATGAATTCCTAAATTTGATAAAGTGACATGAGAATTACTAATTTCCAGTTTCTCTCAGAGTTGGAGTTTATTGAAAGGAGATAAAAAGAAACAGATTTAAGAATGTGTTGATAGAGGAGTGCTCAGGAAATGAGTAAGAACAATTGAGGGCGTGAGTATGAGCTTCTCAAAGGAGAATTCATCACTTCACTTGGACCTAAGGCCAATCCAAGGTTAGCAGAACATGTATTGTATATGGGTGAAAGTATGTGATTTATTTACACAGCTGTTCATATATATGTGCGTGTGTGTGGTGCAGACACCTAACAAATACTATTATTGAGTACTCACTAGGTTACAGGAATTGAAAAATGTGGAGTACAAGTATTGTCGATGTTCATTACCTTAGTTTTATAAGACAGAGATTATAAGTGTGGCTTTCTTACGAAAGTAGTGGAAATTTAGACATTAAGTACACTGCTCAAGGTTACACAATCAGTGAAGAGGTGCAGCTAAGTCTTCAAATCCAGCTCTGCCTTGCACACTCTTCTCTTAGGAGTGTAAATAGAGCACTGACTGGGGTTATGTATTCATAAAGATAGGATGAAGCTGTTCTGGAAACTCCAGCCGAATTTCACTGAATTTATGAAGTACCCAGTTTTTCTTGACCTTTTATGGAACTTGTAGAAAGTTGAGGCTGGAGGCAACCCCCAGGAAACTTCACATCTAGAAAGTGATGCTAGAGGTCTGACCACAAACACCTTCACTGCTCCTAGCTGAGTCATGGCCACAACAACTTGTGAGGTGTCCAAATCCTCCCTCTTATATTGTGACACTATTGTATACTTTGAAATGTACAGAGATGGGAAATCTGCCCACTTCTTGGTGATTTACTTGTATCATTTAAAAACCCTTTTAGTATGCTAGGCAGAGTTTTCATGTAAACCTTGGGTGCTTTTAAGTCCCGTGTATTTTGTTATGCTAACACACTCTCTCTGTAGACTTCGGCTTTGATTCCATTTTTCTTTTACAAGCTGAAAGACACAGCCCTATGGTGCATGGTGATAAAAGTGGTTGTTAAAACAAAGAATGATGCCATGTCAAAAATGATCTATATTGTCATTCTAATTGGAAATGTCGTCATTAACATAAAACATTCCAATCCGTGCAGGCTTTACATGCCTATTAAATAAAAACGAGTAAACCTCTACATTATTATTGGTATCACGAAAAAGACCGATGCTGGGTGTTTGAAGTAGTGACATTTTATTACGCCAGCACCCACCGTGATGCTTTTTAAGGATAGTTTGTGTTTATGTGGAATAAAATCTGGACGCTTCTCAAGGAAAACTCAGCACCTTCTGCACGCCTGCCCTGGCCTGCTGTTACCTAAGGAACTGTTGCCTCTTCCACCGCGGCTAAACTTTAGAAAGCTGCAGAGATAAAACACCAGCTGGGGCATTGCTCCCTGAAAGCAGGACAGTAATTGTAACAGACTCGGTGCTTTTGTGAGTTTATTTTAGACATCCCTTAAAAAGAAGGGTTTGTAATTTTCCTTCAGATTACAAGCTGACATTTTGAAGGAAAAAAAAAAAAAGTCTCAGGGAATGCAGCACGTCTGTGTGGTGGCAGCTGATAATTACCATAGTGTGAGTGGGGCTCGATATAACCCAGGCATTTTAAGAAACATGGCTGATTACAGTGCTGCTAGAGTAACTCGGTTCGGGAATTTTGCTTTGTTAGGCAAACTGAACTGTCCTGCATCAACAGTCTCATCTCACTTCCTTCTATTGCTTTTCAACCAGGAGACACCTTTATATGTCTGCACTATCAAGACTGTTCTATGGAAGGGCTACATGTAAAATGCAAATGTGAAACACAGAAAGTCTTAAAGGGAACAAACACGATACCTGTTCTTATCTGGGAACACCCCTGGAAAGGTTCTCTTTGCAGTAGTGGGTTTTGCATCGTTTAAAATGATTGCTTTAAGAACTTTTTTTTTTTTTTAAACAGAGAAAGTAGAAGAATAATTTTTAGCCATACTGCCCAACCCCTAAATATCACACTATTTGCCTTGGATATGTGTCCTCTTGGGGAATTCACAGTGGAGAGTTTATGCTAATTGGTTCCCATGAAAGGAAGCTAAGAACATTCTAAGCCATATTTTCAACAACAACAATCAAACCCACACAAGTCACTTTTAAATGAGTTGTGCAGTCTAAGTTGCATTAATAATTGTGTGTGTGTGTGTGTGTGTGTGTGTGTGTGTGTGTGTTTGTGGCACAGAGATAGAAAGTCAGAGAGACAAATATATGACCAGGATATTTCTGAGCATTATGGAAATCAGTCAATGGTGCCTGTTGACAAGAATGTAGGTTGTAGTAGATCTTGCTGTCTTTCTGTATCTTACCTTATCAAACGTACCAACTGTTTTTTCTTATTAGTTAATACTCAATTTTAAATATTCAGTTCAAGAAATACTTCAAACTATCCTTACAAAAATGGCTGAAAATACTTTCAGTCAAGAAACAGATCCAGGCTTTGTGGAGTCCGAAGTCTTGCAAATAATGGAGACATAATTATGGATCTAAATTCAGGTCCACTACCCTGAAAAGATCCTGAGGGGGTTCTTGAAGTAGTTTCACTTGCTTCATAGTAAGTCCATGCTCACTTGGGAAATAGACGAGATGGAAACCAATCCACAGTTGAAATTCCATTGTTCTTGCCTGTTTATTATACAATTTAAGTCAGAGATGTTGTGCCTTGTCTTTGCAACTCTTTCTTCCAACAGTCATTGTTCATGCTACTGTACCTTCCTTCATTAAATTCTATCCCCTGTCTTATTGAGCTCATATACAAAGGGCTTTACTTTATGTCCCTGCAGCTACTTTTCCAAAGCAGCATCTTCAGTACCTATTTTACGTTGCCTTGTGTTCACATAGCACTAAGTTAGTATTGGGGACTGAATTGTCTTCCCCAAATCCCATCTCACTTTATTTATGGTGAAACCCTAACTCCCATTGTTGAAATGTTCTCTTAGTTGGAGATACCGGATTTAAAGAGAATAAAGTGAAACAATTAGGGAGGGTTTCTTTAACCGAGGAAGAAATTTGATCATACTGGAGACATATTCAGGCAGGTGAAGAGACATCAAGTAGACAGCTATCTGCATGCCAATAACAGAGGCCTGACAGAAGACCCACCAGGTTGGCATCTCAATCTTGGACTTACAGTCAAGCTTCTAGAGATATGAGAAAATAAATTCCTGTTGTTTAAACCACAAAGTGAGTAGTATTTTCTTAAAGAATCTTGAGGAAGCTAATATATCTACCTAGAGTTTAACCAGTAAGTTGTTACTCGCCAACATCATTCTCACTTCAGTATGTTTAAAGGCACATTCTTATTTCTTTCTTCCCTGGGTCAAAAAAAAAAAGTAGAGAAAGAATACAGTGATGAATAAAATTAGAGTTTTAATATGTACTGCTGATCATCCAATATTCCTTATGTTGCTGGGGAAATTGACATTCCCTTTAGAATTCCTAGTCTCATTAATACAAATTATTTTTTAAAAAAGTAATGACCGAGAAGGAAGCTTGGGAACAATTTCATTGGAGTTTGTAGAACAATAGCATACCAGGAAAGCTGGAAACCTTCACAGTTGTGGAGCAGAATGGGGGAGAAAAGGAAGAAAGTCCTTTCTCTGAGTCTCTGAGTTAGCTAAGAAAGCTAATATGCTCAGCAATGGAGGTCTGCAAGCAGCTGCATGGTGGAAGGGGAGGAAAAACTCAGGGAGTTTTTCTGAGAGAACTCACTGTGTCAGGGAAAGCATGCTCGGGCAACTGTCCAGTGTGTGAAAGGAAAATATATGAAGAAGTGGAAGAAACAGTTCTACTTTTTGTGAGTTAGAGCCATGGGTCCACTCAAGGCCAGAGCTTTTGCATTCTTTTGACCAGCAGGATGTAGCATTCCCTCAGTGGGCCTCCATAAAGTCTTGCAATTGCTATCTTTTCTTTTTTTTAATTTTATTTTTTTAATAATTTATTTTTTATTTCTTCAAGTTACATCTCAATCACAATCCCCTCCCTACTCCCCCCTCCAGTCCCACCCTTCCACCCTCCTCCCCCTCAACCCCCCCATTTCATATGGTATTTTAAATCTAAGGAGAGTCAATTGTAATATTTTACTTCTTAGGATTACTACCAAAATGGGATGTGCAGTCAAAAGCCAATCATGAGAGAAGAGCCTTTAAGGCTATTTTCTAGAAATTAAAAAGAAGCAAGAGGTATCTAACTGGGCTGGTTGGTGTAGTTCAGTCAATAAAGTGATGTGAATGTCAATTCCCATAATAATAATATTTGGGAGGTGGAGGCAGAAGGAAAGAAGAGTTCAACATCATCCTTGGATACACAGGAAGTTCAAGTCTAACCTGGTCAAAGGACCTTATCTCATATATATATATATGTATATATATGTATCTCTATATCTATAATCTATAATCTAAATCTAATATATATATATATATATATATATATATAAAGAGAGACAGAGAGAAACAAACAGAGAGATCTGAATGAAAGGTGATAGCTGCACTCATCTTTGGTATAATGATAAGATTTAGACAGTAGTTAAGGAATTATGCTGGTCTAGGAAAGTGACAGTAATAGATTCTCTTCTAAGATCCATGACCTCACTAGCCTAGTACTAGGTGTAATTTAGCACCTGTTGAGTGGGCCTTAATTCCACTTAGACAGCTGTTGGTTACCACCCACATGTGAGTGTTGCTATTGTACTTTTACAGATATCTCTCCATGCTGCTCATTGTTTTGTATCATAGGTTTCACAACTGGATAAGATTATTAGTTGCTTCTCTCCCTTAACAGCTTGCATAGTGCTTTTTGAACTGTGGGAGCTAGACTGTAGGACTGAGACTTTCAGGTTTGATCCGGCTTGAATCATCTGAGTCCTGTGTGCTGTCTTTAGCAAAAGGACCTCAATGGAGACTATAACAGTAATCCACAACTGGATGCAGTGAAAAGACCAATGGATTATAAGGATCTCAGGCCTGCACATGGACATGTGCAACACAGGTCCTGCATCTTTGCTTTGGGGAACATTGTGGAAGAACAGGCAGAAAGACTGAAAGATCTAGAATACCATGAATTCTGATGCCTAGCTTCCACTCTTGGAAATGGCTGCACAAATAAGACCTAAACAATGATAATATCAGTAGACACTCTATCATGGAAGGGGGAAAATTATATGGGATCTCATTCTTAGACAAAGAATTCCAGGAAATTAATGACTCCTGAGGGGAGAATTATTCTTTCCCAGGGATGAGCCACCAATTGGTTATTCTCTCCCAGGGATGAGCCACTGATTGGTTATCCAATACAAAGTGTCTGACCCTAAACCATATACAAAAACAAGAAAAATGGGCTCAACAGGTTTTATTTATATATTTATGCTTAGACACACATACTTATATATGCATGTAACAATAATCAAAGGAAAAAAGCTATCAATATGAAAGTTGGAGATGAAAATGAGAGTTGTTGAAGGTGGGAAGGGACATGGAGGAGAATGGAGGGAAGGAGAAAGTGAAATAATTATATTTTAATTAAAAAATTAAAATGAGGTATTTGACCTTCATCAAATATATCAGGCATCCTTTTCCTGATGAAAGTAGTGTCTACTTGTTCCAAAGTACATTTTATACATAGTACTATACAGTAGGCTGTTTGACTGCTGTTTGTAATTGGAGAGTTCCTTGAATGTCAAAAGCTCTACTGTAAGTGGTTGAAGATGACATGGTTAGAAAACTGGTCCATTTAATCCAAACTGCACAAGACAGAAAAGTAACATGGTTCACAGAGCCAACTTATTAATTTCTAGTTGACTATAAGTCAATTATCCTATGAGCATAACAATCCAGGAGAATCATTTTCATGTGCACAGTCATATGGTAAAAGCCTATCAAAAGAAGAAGGGAATCAGTTGTTGGAATTCTGTTTTCTGAGTACATTTTGTTTTCATCTGGAAGTATTTCCTCCATCTATTTCACAATCCATTAGCTTAATAAATATCACTTTATTAATGTTCTTGGAGAAGAACCAGGTTTAGAGAATTGCTAGGCAAATACTCTACCAAGATCCTATAGCACCAGCCAAAAGCAGTCTCCACTTTTGATTTCTTTTTCCCCTGCCCTTGCAAATTTATGTTCAAGTAAAGAATCGGGGTCATGAGACTTGTTCCAGAGAGCTTTCTTCCCATCATCTATGCTCCAGATATGATGAAGATCAATCGAACTGACTCTCCTTTGACAAACATTATGCTCGTACTGGAAATAAAATCATTGAAATACAGACGAACGCTTTCCAGCACCTAACTTGGACCTCAGTGTCCGTAGCTTGCCTATTAGTTGTATTTATTTATCTCAATGACTAAGAGCATTTCTCCCTACTTTGGCTTAGAAGTGCTCCTCTTTATTTTCTCTAGGATTCATTTCTGTGAATGTTTAAAATCCGGCGCATGTACAAGACGACCTTTCTGGGAAGTTCAGTTTAAGTTTTCTAAAACAGCCTAAGTCACTACAACTTGAAAGCTCTTGTGTCCCATAATTTACGACCCTAAGCATTACCACACAAATCCAAGTTGCAGAAATATGAAAATTATGTGTGAAGCAAACGCATTGATTTCATTCGTGGTCGAAACACAATCAGATATTGAGATTGATAAATTTTCCCCCTGTGTTGCAATAAATCAACCCAGTTAACTCTCAAAAACAAAACCATAAACAAAACAAAAGCTACCAGCAAAACTTATAGGGGTCTAAAGGCTACTGTTTATTGGATCTTATATTTTTCTCTTTCTATCTTCACCAAGTCAAAGGAAATTTAGCTTCTCTGGATTGTATGCCTGTACCTGTCCCTTTCCTCATGATCCTTGCCTACTTGGCAATGCACTCAGGTTAAATTGTCTCTCTCTGATGTGCCACAGTTAGAGTTCTTGAGGTTCACATACATATGTAACTGTGGTTTAAGATATTAGAAGAAAGAAAAGAGGAAAAACTTCTAATTTCAAGGTACCTTGTAAGCTTTTGTCTGACTCTGTAGATTTTTATCCAAGGAGGGAGCTTGTAAAAGGACTGCCTGAGGTAGAGATGGAGGCAAACCCCTGCAGAGGTGACCTTACCTTACTGTATCACCTCTCACCAGCCAGGACCCCTGTGGAGAAGTAGGCTGAATGGCATAATCACCCGGAGGCTACAGAAGCTAGACATCTGAAGATGCTTTCTTGTTTCAAGGATATGCCTAACCTACTTTAAAAATATCCCTTTAATGGAAACTTTAAAGGAAGTTCATTTCTGTTATGAGGCCCATGGATCCTTAAGTACTTGGGTTCTTTGCTGGTTTGAGTGACTTCAAAGAGAAATATCATGATATTGTATGCCCAACAAAAAGCTGTTTCCTATGGCTTGTAAATAAATTAATATTTTAAGAAGACCAATTTTCTGCTTTTAAATGCTACATATTTGGAGTTTCTTCATGGAGGCTGAAGGAACATTTAAATACATTGCCATGATGCACATAAATACTGTTGGCAAAGCTTTTATGGATATAGATGACACTGTAAAGTATATATCTTAACTTAAAGAACCCTTTGTGGGGGAGATCTGGTGGGGAACATAAAATCATTGCCTACTTCCATCCTTTCTTGCGACTTCATGGGAAGTCCTATTGGGAAGTCATTTTCCTCATTGCAGAACTGCTAAACTCATAAATTTATTAAGAACATACGTGTCCTCATAAGAAATCTTTAAGCCCACCATTGTTTGTATCTGACACGATGTATCTTTCTTTGTGTGTGTGCATATGCATGTGTGTCGGTTCATGTGCGTGTCTATGTAGGGGTTATGTGAGAACACACTGTGCATATCAGGGTGGAGACCAGACAACAACCTCAGGTGCCATTCTTGAGGCACTGCCTGCCTCCCCTTTACCTTTGGATAGGAATTGTTACTGGCCAGGAAATTGCTGAGTGTTCTATCTCCACAGCCCAACAAGTCCTTAGAGATAGCCTATTTTTGCCTCCCCAGCACTGAGATTCCAAACTTATGATACCATTCCCGGCTTTTAAATAATTTGAGTTGTAGTGATCAAATTCAGCAAAGCAAGCACTTTATTGACTAAGGTATTTCTCAAATCCTAATATACTGTCCTTTATGAGAAAGAACATTTAGTGTTAACTTCAAATCTTTCTAGCCTACTTAAATACAAGCACAAACAGGATCATTTTAAAGGCCTGTAATAACTTGG
This sequence comes from Lophiomys imhausi, assembly GCA_907164525.1. Classification (NCBI taxonomy): domain Eukaryota; kingdom Metazoa; phylum Chordata; class Mammalia; order Rodentia; family Muridae; genus Lophiomys; species Lophiomys imhausi. The sequence goes on along the minus strand of CAJQZJ010001638.1, from coordinate 16,618,774 downwards.
GTTTTAGATTCTGTACCTCCTTTTCAACATTGTTGAAAGAACCCTGGCACAGGGAGAAGAGGGATCCTTATTTCATGTTTCATGAGATAATTCTCGTGTGTGGGATGATTGTGAACAAGCTATGGGCATCCCCAAACCTTAAATCTCTTATTTGGAATGTGAGAGCAGCACACTTTTCCCAATACTCTTAATTTCTTCCAAGTCTGTAAATCTGTGGGGGGTTTTGTTTGTTTTGGTCATTGTTGTTTTTGGGAATTTACCAACATAGCAAGTGGGAATTTATTTCTTTATCAGAGTGATTAAGTTCCTCCTCCATAGTGACCTTGCAGGCTTGCCGTCTGAGGAATTTTGGGGGTTTCAAAGGAAATAGCTTGGGTATCAGACCTTCTATACATCTGTACTTGACAGGTGTAAGGACCATAGTCAAAGATCCCTTATCATTTACAGAGGCCATTCTATCAAATGTTAAAGGAATGTTGTCTACTCTGCTACAGTTTTATGTGAAAAAAAAAAACCTATGGAGAGAAAGAAACTCATTCAATATTTAGTCAGGGATAGTCAATCTTTCAAGGATAGGGTGAAGAAGAAGAACTGTAAAAACTCCTTGCTTTAACTGCAGACAGACTGCCGTCCAAAAAGGATAAAACTTGGTAGCAGGGAAGTCGACAGCCTAGCTCTGCCAAGACAGG
>CAJQZJ010001638.1:16596505-16617685 GCA_907164525.1 Lophiomys imhausi | reverse complement strand
GTTTTGTATAGAATTTACTGTTATAAGAGAAAGAACCATTTGTTGGAATGAAAAGAGAAGCTGTTGGGGGGGGAAGAGGGTGGAAGGGTGGGACAAGAAGGGGGAATAGGGAAGGGTTTGCGACTGAGATGTAACTTGAAAAAAAAATAAAGTACTTATTAAAAAAAATTATGTATTTACCTCTAGGTCTAAACAAAACTCAACACAAGAACATTTGAATATGGCATTCTAAGTGTTGTGCTATTTGTAGGCACCTAAACTCTAGCAATTTGCAAGGCCAAGATCAGTCTTGAAGCTTATATTTTGCCAAGGGACTAAGGGATACATATACTCTATCTATAGTATTGTGTGTGGAAGATGCAATGAGAAGGAAAAGTTGAAGAGGAAGGTTACAGTTTTGAATAAACTTTCAGGTACGTTGTACTGGGAGGTAACATTTTGAGCTTTAAATAAGTCAGGGAGGGAATTATGGAGGATATTCAGAGACATAGTCTGATCAGAGGCAAGAGCGAACACATACATTAAAACCTCACAGCTTTAATGACTGCTACAGAAGAACAAAGAAGGGGGGAAGGCTAGATTAAATAGGACATTATGCCAAATGCCTGGCTTTTGATTCTCTTTTTCAGTTTAGTTATGGATTTATTTTCTTCCCAGGCTCCTAATTGCTAGAGGTGCTTCAGGCACCACGAATGCTGTTGATATTTATTCTGAGTGAGGAGGGGAGAGGTGCAGTAGCATCACTTCTATTCTAAGTGACTCCGTCCAGCTGCAGTACCAAGAATAGTTTGTGTAAGAGGGCATGGAGAAGCTAGCAGGCCATGTACGAGGCCACGAGGCCACTTTTGACATCCAGGTGAGGACCATCCCACAGCATCTACATACTAGACCAGATTAGTTCTAGACAAATGCAAAATCCATTGTGATAAGAAACACATTTTTGTCATAGTTTGAAGTCCAAGTCACCTCATAAGAAGTCATTTCTTCTTGTCTATTCTGGTTTTCTTGAAACAAATCCTATATATTACCACCAGGCAACTCTTAGTCTAAACAGGATTTCAAAAATTGAGCCAGTTATTTGTGAATTATTAAAAGCCATTCAATTCTCCTACCCATAGATCATTTGGTTTCTGCATTCAGAAAAAAACAATGCACTTTAAAATATATCTTTTCTTTTTCCGATTAATATCTTAAAGGTCCACTATGCTTTTTTTCTTAGGCATTAAGTCAAAGACAAAACAGGTAGGATGGTAGATATAGGGGGTGGATATTAATTGGATATTACATATATATATATCAAAATCCACACTGAAAAGAGTAATAAAAAGATACAGAAATTCTGAGAAACTGTAGACTAGAATAGAGTTGCTGTGCTTGTGTGTGTGTGCACACGCGCATGCATGCATGTGTGTGTGTGTGTATGTGAGAGAGAGAGAGAGATTCTGTGAAAGCCTTCTCTTGTATTTTACCATAGAGAGCACCATAAAAATTCTTTCACCTTTAATAAGCAGTTCATCTCAGCCACCCACTTGTTTTGGAATGCAAACAGGGATATTTCCTAGTTACATCACAAGCCCTAAGTAGCACACCATCTACTGGTACAAGGTAGGCTGAGAATTTAGGTTAGACCTCTGACTGTTTTTATAGACCCAGTATATAGTCATGTATGTGACTTCTCTCCCTCAAGCATACTTTGTAGGAGTTTTTAGAGGAGATGGAATTTCCTTATTCAGAGTACGTCCTCTGTTCTAGGACCTGTTCCAGGAATTGAAGTGCGTTTGCTCTTCTCTGTCTTCCTTACAACCCACATCAAATCTAGTCTGTCAGCACTGTGATGAAAAATTTATCCCCAGTCTGACAACCTCTGTGTTTTCCCTTTAGTTTAACCCACCATCAGCCCAAACTTAGGCTTTTCTAATTGGTCTTCCTGTTTCTAGCAGTGTGCCCACACAGTTAGCCCTTTGTGCGGTAGGGAGGGGAGGTTAGAAAGTGAATCCGAGTGTGCCCCTCCTTATTCAAAGTTCTCTGGGGGATTTCTTTTGTCATGACAGGAAAGGGGGTAACACTTTACACAGCTGGGAAGATTCTGGGGAGCTCCCCTTTGAAAGTTTCTCACATCTCTTGGTGGTCCCAAATTGTCTCTTTGCAATCTGGATATTTTGGATTCTTGGTTGACTCTAGATGAGTCCTTGCGCTGCAGTCACTGAAGTTGATGCTCTGTTTTTGTTTTCTCTTTTCTCTACCTGGCCATTTGCACTCTTCTCAGTCAAGCCCGTGTATAACTTATTTCTCCTCTTTGTCAGGACACTCTCCTCAAATTCCATGAGAACATGTACTGATAACGAGTGTGAAGTGCCAATCAGTCCTCAGATCTTCATCCTTGCTTTCAAACCCCCTTGCATTCTTTCTCTTTATGGCCTGTACCATGCTCAATGTGACATGAATTTAAGTGCTTATTTTACATAAATTACATAAAAGACCCAAAGGTGTACATATATATACATATTATATATACCTACTATAATTTATATTAATAGAGAGAATGTAAATTATACATATTATATTATATATAAAATCTGTATTTTCAGAAACAAGCTTGCTGTCTGATATATAATAGTAGTCTATAAATATAATTTCCAATAAACTATAGCTAACTTACTGATGTTTACAACTTTGCCTTGCACTGTTTTCAAAGACAAGCACCAAAAGTCGAGAGTCACCTTTATTGCAGTTCACATCCCTTTGCCTTAAGTGCTGTGAACATTGGAGGCATTTATCAAATATTTCTTGAATGGTAATTAAATAGTGTCACAGGCGGGCACTAAACTTCGCCAATTGCTGCTAAGAGGAAATACAGTATTATCAGTGAATGCATGGTGTTCCTGGTTAGACTGGCCTCTTTGGATTTTCTATCTGCCACTTGTTGTGTCAGACTGAATAAATCACTTAATCTTTCTGAGTAAGTTTCTTTAACTGAAAAATTAGGTTAATAAGAGGACTAGCCTCACAGGGAGAACTGCTGCAAGGATTAAGTAAAATGAGAAATGTACTCAGCATTAGGTCTGAACTTGTTATCAATGAGATAATCTTCTGCCAGGGTTAAGTTCTCGTCTACTTCCTGGTAAGGCCCTGGACTTTCCTTTGACAGAGCAAACACCTTCGACAAGATTTTCCATTTATGTGTGTACCCCCCAGACTAAGTTTTAAGCCTTTGATGCACAAGGTCTTAGCTTTTTAATTCTTTAAATTCCCAGAATCAGCACGATGAAGGCCTTCAATGTTTCTGATTTTGAATTGCATAAAATTGAATTAGAGGAATCAGTCCTGTTTTAGAACAAGAGCACTATGGTATCGATTAGTGTCATTTTCAATGTTTCTTCAACTAGCATTGACAAGGAACAGGTATCTATAGTCATGCATGTAAAAATGAATTAGCAAAATCTGTTCATGCATTGGTTTGTTGTTGTTGTTTATTTGTGGGGTTTTTTTTGAGACAACGTCTTAATTATCCTAGTCTGCCCTTGAACCCCTTATGTAACAAGGATCATGTTGAACTTCTTCTGATCCCTCTTCCTCCATTTTATCGCTAGGATTACAGTTGTGCACCCCATGCATGGTTTATGGAGTGCTTGAGATTGAACTCGGTGCTTCCTGCACGCTAAGCACTTTAGCTGAAGACTGCATGGCAGGCACTCCTCCCCTTTCTGAGGGCCAAGTCCATCCTGGGTGAGCTACAAACTTGGTGGGAATGATACCTCCTGGGACACACTGTCCATGAGTTCAGGCCTTGCTCCCTTTCCTGCATTGGTGGCCTCCTGACGTCTCCAAAGGGAGCCCTTTATCCGCTGCTAGGTAGACAGAGTTTGCGCTAGTTGAAGTGATGGAAATTTCTGCTTAACTTATAAATAGTTGAAGAGCCTGCCTTGGTGAAATGTGAACCGAGCAAATACTCCATTTTCTCTTGGGAGAACGAACTGGGATTCCGTGCAGCAGTCTATCTTGTAGTCATGTCAAAGGTGCTGTTGACAAGGCCATGTGGCTATACGTTATTAATGTAAACATAGCAAACAAAACAAGAAATGAACTTTCTTCCACACTCACCCCCAGGTCGCTCCCTAACTGGAGGGATAGGTCTGTGGGGCCACTCTGTTAGAGACAGAGGTGGACCTCACAGTTCATTTCTTGTGCAAATACAGAATTTGCATTTACTTGTGCAAATACAGAAATTATGTGATGAGTAACCCAAAGAATCTCCAGGGGAAGTCATGGTCTCCTGGGAGACCTGGGGGAGGGGTGTCCTTCCTCTTTTTCATAGGAGGAAGAGGAGATAATTTCAGTCTCTGATCATGTTTCTGTTCTGGCTGGAGACTCGAGGTTTTTGTTCCTATTAAAAGTCCTAGCTCATATATTAAAAGTTGTTAATCCCTGTGCCTTTTAGTTAAAAGGTCTGAGGGTAGAGAGGCTCCAGCTCTATTGCTCACAATTATTATTAGGACTTAAGGGACAAATGGGGCCAGTAGGTAGGATTCATGCTTCTGTACAGATTTTGGTGTGGATGAGTCCGGGGCTGTCTATAGCAAATAACATGAGGGAATATGGAGCTCTGGAAACAGATATTCATTCACATTCGTCCCTGACTGTAAGTAGGATACTTAGCATCTCTGTGCTTCTATGACGGGGAAGTTAAGCTCCAGAACTTTCTTTCTGGATAAGGTACCACACTCAAATTACTGTGCAATGTGCTCAGTACAAAAGCTAGCGAATAGACGTTGGTTCCTTCCCCTTCGCCCCGCCCCCAGCTTTCTCACAAACAATACTTTCTTCTTGATCATCAACTCATTTGAATATCAGTTGCCTGAATTCTCTGAGTGTACTTAGTGTGCACTCCCCCCATTTGTGGAGGTAACATTCAAACTCTATTTAAATGAGCCTTCTTAGGTTTCTCACACAGTGTTGTATCCTTTGCTCACTGGCCACAGAAACATCTGCAGGATTTGGAAAAAATATTCAGCCTCTGGACCTGTTATTATTTGGGTCAAATGCCAGCTCTGCTGATGCCTCCTGGGTGTTTTTGGGCTATCACTCAATCTCTTTGTGGTTCAGTTTTACTCACCTGTGGAGCAAGAACAATAGTAATTTCTATTTCAGGGGTTCTTATGAAAATTGAAGGAGTTTTGCATGTATTCAGCTTGTAACAGCATATGGCATATTATAAATACTAAAAATAAAAGAGAAAACAGAGAAAAAATGTACAATCAAAGGCAATGAAATAGGTGTGGACTCAGAACAGGGCAGGATGCCCACAGACAAGAGGAATTAGAAGATTGAAAGCTTTTGCCCTTCAGAAGCTGACAAGAATGGAAAATCTATGTCTCTATAAAAAGGAATATCGCTGGAACTTTTCTCTTTCTATTCCTCCTCTGTAGAGTGGGTGAGTTCGGTGACAGACTGTTTTGGAAGGAGCTAGAAATATCAGTTTGAAAAATGCTTGGCAACCACTTGAGAATGATTATCTGACTGAGGAGGAAGGGAGAATACTGAGGTATTCCTCTTAGCCAAATTTAGAAATGTCATGGAGGCTCAGTGAATCATCTCTCAGGGGCTTGAAAAACAGTTTTCCCATACTAAGTGTTATTTTATGCTGGTCATTCCAATTCTGCACCCCAGGCTAACCTACTAGGGCCCCAGAAGGCTATCCAGTTTGGGCAATGACTAGATACATGTTGGTTTTAATCCTTTAGTGTACATTGATGGACAGTGTGCTTGTCTCTCCAACTTAAATGTCACCCATTGGTTTAATGAATGCAGTAAGTCCATTAGGTGTCACCTACCCACCATCAGTCATGGGCTCAACCTGGGCCAATGTAATAATGCAAAAAGGATTTTAGACAAAGAATCAAGTCTTCCTCTCTCAATGGATATGAACAAAAAACATGGTAGTCTTCCCCCTGCTGGCAGCCATTTTACCAAGGGAGCAAGCTTTAAGATGAGTAGCAGCTCTGATGGGCAGAAGTTTGGACAGATGGGAAGGGGAGGTGCTGCAAGACATGGTCCAGTGCCAGCAGCCTGCCTTAACTCTCCATTTCCTCTTTTATGCCAAAGTAAATATCCTTATTACTAAGCTATTATAATTAGGAATTTGGTTATTTTCACACCCTCTAATTCAACAAAACAAAGCAAAAGAATGCTGCAACTAACACTTCTGTATACTGCCTGGTATGCAGTATTTCTGTTGTTTGTGTTGGTTTGTGGGTATCTCTGTTAGGTTGTGGTGTGTAACTTGAGGTCAGCAGTCAAATCCTATCTACCTTCTTTCCTTCCTCTCTTTCTTTCTTTCTTTCTTTCTTTCTTTCTTTCTTTCTTTCTTTCTTTCTTTCTTTCAGAAGCACTCATCACCGTGTTTTGCAGAGTCACAATTTCACTCTTTGTGAATAAAAAAATAGTTGAAAATGATACAGTCTGACAACTTTTCATCTAATTGGACAGTGGTGAAGTCCCTATTAAGGACGGCTTGATTTTTTTTTTTTTTTCCTTAATCTGGTACCATGAAAGTCAATGCCTGGGAAAAGTGAATCAAATCATGTTCTTTCGAACCCTTTCTATGTTGCTCATGTACTAGTTGGATATAAAAATCTCATTACAAATGAAACCATTAAATTATGCTTTTATAACATGCAACTGAGTATGCTCCCCCAGCTTTCCCTCTATCAGGACTAATTTCAGGCAGTCTGTTTATAGAGCGAAGATGAATTTTATTGGTGACAAATGCACTCCTGCATTAACAAATTAAGTGTTCTCTCAAAGGAGAAAAAAACAAATGGAGAAAATTGGGCTGCCTGTTCTTGAAATCTAAAAAAAGGATGTATTTCCTCAGGGGACATTCAGCATTTTCATAATCACATAGAAAGGAAAACATGAGCCTCTTGGGTATAACATTAAAATAAATTAATTTTGCTGCCTTATTCATAATGGCTAAAGGCAAACTGGGACTGTTTATTTCTAGACTTCTCTTACTAAAAAAAAAAAAAAAAAAAAAAACAGGTTTTCCTGTGACCTCCAGCTCAAGGAAGATGAATAGCTGTGTCAACTTAAGGAAGATGAAGAATGTGGGGCTTTCTATCTATTTCAGGCTTGTTAATAATAGGTAAGTGGTCAAAAGGAGGAACAAGACCGTAAGTCTTCATGATCTTGACTTCACATCACTGAAGCGGCATCTTTTGCTTTCTTCCCTGATGTTGTGGGCTCCAAAATGACCACTCCTTTTCCTAGAAAGATGCTTTCTGTGATGATAAGATTCTGAGGATATCTGCCATCATTTTTCCCCCTCCATCCTGCTCAGTATGTGGTCATTTCTCTCTCTGCTCTCTCTTAGCACACATAGCAAGCTTTCCTTCACCTGTGTTTCCATAACCAGCCTCAGTCTGCATATGTATTTTCCTGAAACTCTAGACAGTATACTCATTATGCATGTCTAATGCTGCGGTACTCTAGTTAGCTTTGGAGAAGAACTGACCCACCGTAGCTGGAGATTAATAGCTATAATGCCCTCCAGGTAAACAGGGGGATTTAGATTCCTATTACTTTTGACTACTAACTTTTAGGTTTTGTAAAATATTGGAGAGGTGTGCATGAACTCTGCAATTGACCCTGAGTCACCCAGGACACTGGAAGGTAGCACTTCTTCCTGGAATTTCACCAGCTGAAGAAGAATGTTGAAGAAGAATAGTATCATTGATGAAGACCTTCAAAATTTCTTGCAAAGGAAGTAAGCTTTTACTAATAAACAGATAACTGCCACGTGCCCATAAATAGACTTTGCTATTTGCAGGTGTAGTGATATCTTGAAAACTTGTAGGTGTGACTCCTTACATTCTTCCCTTGTTGTCATCTGCCCCAAATTTATTAAAAGTGACAACATCTAGCTAAGAAGCAGAACTATCAAACCTGCTTTGGGAACTGTTGCATGTCCACTTAGATAGGACAAACGATTTTGCTAAGTTGACAGCAGAAAACATGTTAGGTTGGTTTTACATCTGAATTTACAACTGAATCGTGGTACACATGCCCAGAAGAATAGTTCTTACTTGCAAGATAGAGTTAAGAGCAAAAGCTAGACTAGTCACAGAAGAGATGAAGCAGAAAATACTTATCCGAGTTTCCCATTGGAACTGAATTTCCATAATGCCCTGCATCTGGAAAATGGCAGAGTTTCAGCTTTGAAGACAGAGGCTGTTGCCTTGTTATGCCATAGGCCAGAAGTAAGTGGCTAAAATTGGAGATTACACTCACAAGGAAGAGATACCTGTCTGCAGAGATATTTAAGCAAACATGGTGGGGGTACTTCTAAAACATTATTTATGTTATGAAGAAAAACTATTTTTGAGTAAAACTGCCAATATATTTCTTGAAACTCCCTTTTTGATCTTTGGGTTGAATTATAAAAAGAGAAGTTGTCTTTTATAGCATATTTTTTCCTTCTAACCAATTTCTGCTAGTTTTAAACATGATCAACCACTTGACATGACTATATGACTACACAAATGACAGATTACATTAAACACATTACAAAGGAAGGACTGGTGCCAAGAAGTAAAGTAATACTGCAACAATAAGTAGATATAGTTGCAGCTGCATGCAAGGAAAAATAAACAAAACACTTGAGGCTTATAATTACACCTCTCTCCCCACCCCTTATATTGGTGGTCTGATGTATTTCAGGTGTACAGCTTCTATGAAGTTATTATAGTTACGCGGCTGTTCTGCTAGCACCTACTACAAATATATAGATATCCCGTGGGGACAGGATGCTTTTATCATTGAAAAACAACAGTGGCTGAGATGGCTTGGAGGGATGTTTTCTTTCCTGAATCTTGAATTGTGTTTATATTTTGAGGCATTCAACAATATATCCACTTGGTTAATTGTACCACTTGGCAATTTTCAGAAGATACAAGACAAAAGGACACCCACATTTCTTTCAAGATATTTACAATCTCTCTTATGGTGGAGATGGGGGAAAAAAAAAACAGATGCAGCAAGAAGACTAATATACCCATCTAATGTTTCAGGTTTCCTAAGTTTTGCAATTGAAACCAAAGCTTTATTAGCAAATATATTTATTAATAGCTATAAACTGTTATATTAGGCCGGCGGAGCAGCTGGCGGTGGTCTGGCAGGAAACCTGTAGGGTTGGTAGACCTGGCTACCTTAGCTGGAGGCCTGACATGTCCTGGTGATAAGGCCTGAAACCAAAGACGGCCCTTTTCCAATAATTAAATACACCAAGACCATTACTGTTTCGATGCTTAGGCCTTAGCTGGGAAGACTATCAACTAGCTAATCTAAATTAACCTGACCATCTAACCCCAACGAGCCATGTGGTTTGATGTACCTTCAGAGCTAACACTGAGACTTCCTTCTTCTTCTGAGTTCTGGCGGAAGAGAGAGCTTCCTCTGTGTAATCCTAGGGGTCCTAAATTCGTTCCAGGAAGATCTGCCTTCCTATATTCTGTCTGCCCAGCTAATTGGGCATAAGTGACTTTCATTAACCAATCAGAAATTGCCTCAGAAAGGCAGTAACCAGATCTCTGAGCACTGAAATCAGCCTCTGAGAAACAATGTACAAGACCTTTCTCCAACATACAATTTGTAGTGGGTATGTGTAGGGAGATGGAGAGTGAAGACCATGATTGATGTATAGAACTGAATTTTGAAGTATAAAAATTATAGAGGTGTAAAGTTAGGTGTCAGATATTTCCAAAGATCTGTGAGAGCTTGTGTCTTAGCTAGACTTTCCTTCTATTTTTTTTTTTCTGGAATAAATCATATCATCACATGATCTAACTAATATTTTTTGAAATACTAATATAACTGCATTTTTCGCTTGAGATGCAAAAGGAAAAATGTAAGCGGCAGTCTTCAATCTGAACACTAGAATTCAAATTTTACGAGGATTGACTTTACCTCAAAGCAGAGGCTTCTTATGTAAACTGCTGCTTTAAACCCCATCAGTATTCAGGACCCAAGGCTGTGAGCTGCCTAACATTTTATCCACTTATAACTTAGAAATTAGTGCACAGTGGGACAAATACTTTTGGAAAAATCCAAGAACTTTGGCTGGATCTAAGTTGGGGGAAAGTTTGTCAGCTTTGTTTTTATTTGAATTGCTATAAGTGGAAATTAAACATGGAACAAAATATATGCCAAGTGACTTAAAACAGACTGTATCAAACTGTAGACCAACTCACTGAAAATGTCCTTCAGGTTGTATTTTAATTTATGTAAAATGAAAAAACTAGTTTCAAAGATTCATGAGCATTATCTTTTGTATTTGGTTCCAAACATAATTTTCTGGCTAATTATGGTTTTATCTGCAAAATAAAAATTGGGTATTTTAAGGAAATAACTTCATTGTAGTTACTGATGCAAAGTATGTCAACCCAGTCTTGCCTAAGACTATGGCTAAAGGCTAAGCTTAATTTCACTGTCTGAAATGCTTTATGATTTTGATATGTGCTGACTTATGCAAGGATAATAAATTCCACTAAAAGAAGAGATGTTATTAGCAACTGATTTTAGTTTTGCACTATACAAGATCGCCGAGTCCTTAAGTGGTACCTGTGTAAGAAAAGTGAACTCCATAGGTGTCCCTCAAGTGTCAGATAGTTGTAAGGCTTGGAAAGGTTAGAGTTCATAATGCAGGCTGCCCAGAACTCTGTGAGGGCAGTGTGTGGTTTTCCATCTTTGGAGAATATACACTTAGTATTTTGGTTTTGTAAGTGGACAACTGGAAGGAAGCACTCAGTTTTGTAAGTGGACAACTGGAAGGAGGACTCAGAATATAAACTCATTGGGATGCTCATTATGGGATCAGTTTTGTGCCCTAGCACAAGTGTTTTCATGGTTCCCCTGACTCTGTAACCACAGTATGTGCTGTCCAGATGTACCCATAAGAATCCAATAAAAAGCAGAGTTTTATTATAGGTTCTTGTATAATCACACCACTTGGAACTTTGGTTATGTTTGTATCACCACTCAGGCATGTAAATACTAGTACAAGAAATAAATAATATTGAGTTAATTAATTGTTATTATGAATTCAAACCAGCAATTAGGTTAATACTGAGAAGATGCTATGTCTTATGAAAAATGTATGAATAAAGACCTTATCTTCAAAAAGTATTTAAGATGTGTTTGGTAATATTATGACATGTACTCAACTAATGCTAACAAAGAAGAAATATCTATGTGATTTGAAATCATGAAAATCTCCAAAGAAGGTAGATCTATAGCAGAGACACAAGGGTGTAGGAAGGAGGGAGAGAGGACTTTTAACCTGGAAACATCAGAAAATGTTTCACAGTAGAGGCAGAACCAGACATGAGACAGCAAATTAAGGCATCTTTTGATTTTTTTTTTTACAATGAAATTTTTATTTCTTTCCTATTTATCTCTTAATTACTATTACTAGAAATGGTTTTATTTAAAAAATCTAAATGTTCCTAACTTAAAACCTGTGGCATGTAGTAAGAACATTAAACTTTTGGAGTTTACTAAATGTAAATGTATGTCTCTGAATTTAATACTAGGAATATTAGAAAATGCCCAACGTTGACCATGCTTTAAAAATGGGCTAATGAGATATCTTGGCGCATGCCACCAAGACTGACTACCTGGGGTCAACTCAAGACCCACATAGAGAACTGTCTCCCGCTGGTTGTCTTTTGACCTTTGTACATGTGCTGTGGAAACTCACATGTGTGCACACACATACACACATGCACAAACATACACACATGTGTACACACATATATACACTAGTAAACGCGTGTACAAACGTGCACACACATATGCACCCCGGTAAAATAAAAATAAATAAGATGTAAAAAGATAACTAAAAAGAGAGGTGAGGGGGCACCTGGGAGTAGTACTCATTTGTCTAACTGTGAAGAGACCTGCATGTGATATCAGATTAACTATCTTGGAGATTGTCATTATATCTGCTATGTGTGCTTCTGTTGATTCCTGCTTTGTAGAAGAGTAGCATTGCAAGGCTTATAAAGGCCCTAAAATCCTTTCCCCTGAATTGCATGTTGTAGATGTTGAGACTGAACCCCGAGAGACGAGGTGTCCTCCTCGGTTGAAGAACTCAGATGTAACTCTATTTTTTAAAGCTCTATTTTCTAGAGCTCATTCTATCAGGTAGGCATTGTTTAGCTTAAGTGGTGTTCTCAGCTAGTGAAAGATAGGGTGCTTGTGGTAACTGTAGCAACATTTATTTTTAACCTACTTTCTGCTTCATGAGACTACTGTAAACCCACAGATATGCTTCTGAAGTTGAAATGTTAATGACCATCTGGCATTAGTCTTTGGTCCCTGTTAATGGAAACTGTAATATATGTATATGCATATGTATATCCATATGCATACAAATGCATATATGTGCATATACATATGGGATATATATGTGTTGCCTCAGTTAAGGTTACTATTGCTGTGATGAACACCATGACCAAAGCAACTTGAGAGGAAAGGATTTATTTTGCTTGTACTTCCACAGCACTGTTCATCACTGAAGGAAGTCAGGACAGGGACTCAAACAGGGCAGGATCCTGGAGGCAGGAGCTGTTGCAGAGGCCATGGAGGGGCGCTGCTTACTGGCTTGCTCATATGGCTTACTCAACCTGCTTTCTCGTAGAACCCGGGACCAGCAGCCCAGGGATGGCACCATCCACCATGAGCAGGATCTTCCTCATCAATCACTAATTAAGAAAATGCCCTACAGCTGGATCTTTTGGTGGCCTTTTCTCAACTGAAGTTCCTTCTTTTCGGATGACTCTAGCTTATATCAAGTTGACATAAAATCAGCCAGGACATATGTGAAGAAGTAAACTTTGACACTCTCTAAGAATCTCTGGAGAGGCCCATGGCTATATAAAAGGTTAGGCTTCCTATTTCTTTTTTTTTTTTTTAATAATAATTTATTTTTTATTTCTTCAAGTTACATCTCAATCACAATCCCCTCCCTACTCCCCCCTCCAGTCCCACCCTTCCACCCTCCTCCCCCTCAGCCCCACCATCCTCTTCCCTTCTTCTTTTTTTTTTTTTTTTAGTTTAAGGTATTTATTTTCCCCCCCAACAGCTCTCCCTTTCAGTCCAAATAATGGTTCTTTTTCTTATAACTATAAATACAATACAAAACAACAGAAATAAATAGGCCACGATTATAAGAGTTATATGGCTTAGCATACATTCCCAATGTCCAGTCCATATGTATTTGGCACCTGACTTTAACATTCTACTATCTAACCATCTCCATGAGTTTAAAGTTCTATATGTAACTCAGCTTTCATGCTAACTTGCCTCATAATTTTAAAAATATCTTCTTAGATCCAGAACACCCTCTTGATTCCTAAACAACTCAAAATTTAACTCTGAGACTCTAGCTATCTATTCTTCAACCACCTCAGAGACCTGAGAGGGATAAATATATCTGATTATATAGGAAGTGCAGGGCCTGCAGCTTCCAAAACTAAAAAATGACATACCAGTGGCTGCCTGGACAGTTCCCATTTTCTCTCCATACATTTCAGCATCAATCTTCAGCCATTTGGCCCCATTTCTCTGACAGACATTGGTTGTAGGCTTCCTATTTCTAACAAGTCATTCTCTTTGTAAACACAAATGCGGGTGTGTGCACCTTGTCAGGCATGCTCTGCACAACTCAAGGTTGATATTTACTCTGAATCTATGAAGATGCAATTATAATACAAGATACACAAACACCTCCCTTTATAGTCTTCTTGCCTTAAGGTCTACCCACATTCATCTGGGGTCTTATTATCTACATGCGAAGATCCGTGATAAGCTTGCCTCACATTGTACTTTGACTCATGCTGTGTGACAATAAATTCACCTGAACCTTGAAAGTATAGAGGAGAAAAGACTGCAGATAGCTTTGCAGGTTACTGGGTTTAAAACTATTCAAACTTGGATACTTTTATGATGCCTGATTTACATAGAATGCAAAGGTAGAAGGTCATTTTCTTGTAAAAAGAAAAGTAATCCCTCCTTTTCTAAAAGCTGTACTTTTACTGCAGCTACTTTAGCATCATAAAAACCCTACTGGTAGCAGTACAGGGCAGTGGGGTTACTGAGGAAGGGTTCAGGCATAGCCTTTGTGCTTGGCAGAGACACATTGATTTGTGCTAACTCTACCCTTTGACTCTAATTGAAATCTTGGCACTTGATCACAAGTAAGCAATCTAATAAAGAAAATACATGAGTGCAGGAAGTTATTTATTCCATCGTAATCCATAATCATGCACAATTAGGAAAATCATTATTAGTATCCATTAAGGTGGAGTTAGTTTAATATTTTATAGAACATTCCATTAATCACACAGGATGGTGGAGCTCAGAGTGACCTCTATACTTTTTCTCTAAAGAATTTCTAGTATGATGTTTCTATAATGAAACACAACAAACTATAAACACAAGTAAGAAATACAGAAAATATATGAGTTTTGTAAATAGCATTATTAATTCTGACACCCCACCCTATATTAGACTCCAACATGTAAACTACTTCAATTTGCTTGACTTTAAAATAAAAAAATGAGCAAATAAATGTAGCGTTTGGATCTCAAAAATAAACAAAGTGAAGAAATGTAAACATCCTTTCAACAAATTAACTAAATAACGACATGAAAGCAGTAGTACTACTACATAAAGTTATAAAACCATGTTGTAGGCCTAGACGATAGTATTCACAGAACGTTGCGAAACAGTGTCACCAAATCACTAACTGAGGTGATGCTCACACCCAGAGCCCCACCCCCTTCAGAAATAGTGACACTAACTACTTCTGAAGACATGTGAACAGGCCCACCTGTTACAAGAGCCATTACCTGGCCTCAGAACTCCTTTGTAAAGTATTTTTAAATTAAAAAATTAAAGCATAATTATAACTTTCCCTTCTCCCTTTCCTCTTCACATCCCTCTCATGCAGCTCCACCTGGTCCCCTTTCTTTGTTATTCTTTTACACACACAGACACATAGACACACAAAGACACACACACACACACACACACACACACACACACACATACACACACACCTAAATATGTAAATACAATCTGCTCGGTTTATTTACTGTTACCTTTATATATATGATTTCACAGCTGACCACTTGGTATCAGATAAGCACTAAAGAGGCTCATCCCTGGGGAAGATTTTTTTCCTGCTTTCAGCATTCCTTATTCCCTGTAGTTCTTTTTTTGGACTAAGGGGGGCATTTCCCCCTTCCATGTTAGCATGCTTATTTGTGGTATACTTCTCCAGGTTTTGTTTAGGCAGCCATAGTACTGAGGAATCATGTGTGAAGCTTCTCTTTCATTTTTAGAAGACACAATTTCACAGCAGATTCCTGGTCCTTGGTCTCTTACAATCTTTCTGCACCTTTCCCCATGATATTCCCTGAACCTTATGTGGTGGAAAAGTTGTGTGATAGATGTGCCAATTTTGGCTGGATACCTGATGATCTATCACTTGTTTTCTGCCTTTTGACTAATTGTGGTTTTCTATACTGGTCACTATATTGTAAAGAGAAATTTCTTTGATAAAGGTGAAATGTACACTTATTTACAGGTATAAGGATAAATGTTTAGAATGTAGTTAGAAATTATGCTGGTTCAGTAAAATGGTGGTACTGTGTTCTCCTCTAAGATCTGTGATATCATTAGCCCTTGGTAGTTGGATAGGTTTCTTGTACTGGTTATTATTCCTCCTTTTTTTAGTAGGCCTTAAGTCTAATTAGAGAACTGTTGGTTTCTGCCAAGATATGAGTGTCACTATTACATCTCAAAAGTTAGGTCATCATTGTATTTCATAGGTATTATTGATGTAGGAATATTGGTTGCTTCTCTTCTTTGTTAACTTTCATAGCACCTTCCAATATTATGAAAGGTAGTCCTGAGGGAGAGGGCTTTAAGGTAAGGCCCATCTTGGATCTTCTGGGTCTTATATCCAAGCTGCACAGGGTCTTCAGCAATAGAGACTTACTTTCAACTTCTGGGAAGAAACCAAGAGCAAGAGTAATAGATTATATTATTTTGGAGTTCTCTTGGACTCCTGTAACTGAAGTTTTTAATTATTATTGTTTATTTACTAACAATATTCACCTATAACAAATACCAACAATTTATTAATCCTACAAATTCCTACAATCCCTTTAACCTAACCACTAATCCTATTGACAGTTATTTTCCTAACCTTTTAGAAGGATACAGTCTCTGGGGAAGGTCCCCAGTTGTCAGGAACAGTCTTTGTTGTAGATTCTTTAACGCACTTAACAGTCCTTTTTCTGGATCTCTCAGGTGTCGATTCGTCAGGGTAGGTTGGTTATTGCAGTCTCACCTTAAATAAGGCTTCATGCTTTCTTCTCTCTGGGAAACCCCAGCCCCTTCGCATCAGCAACTCTGCCACTCTACCTCAGAGTCCTTAAAGCCAGGCACAGTTTCCTTTAGGCCACTGTTTGGACAGATCAAACCCCTCTAGCCAAAAGCTGACCCACAGGGTTTAGTCCTTGGCCTTTTGGTGTCTTGCTCAGGCTTTCTTTGCTCACCAGCTTCTTTCTGCCTCAGGGAGATCTGGCCATCAAATGATGGCCAGCACTTTTTTCAGCAGGACTCTGGGAGCTCTCTATCTTCAGGGGCCTCTTCTCTTTATGGGGCTCCATGCACTGTCCTTAAATAGGAGGAACTCTGTTTCAGCTTAATTTGGGTTCTGCCCACTTAGCAGCTGAAAACAATGTCAGGCCTGATACTTTGTTTCTTTAAGTCCATTAAGTCTTTCCTGTTTTCCTGACTTCAACCTTGTTTTTCAGTGCATTAAGTCTTTCCTGTTTTTCCTGACTTCAACCTTGTTTTTTCAGTCTATTAAGTCTCCTGTTTGTTTCCTGTTTTCACCTGACTTCAGCCTTGTTTTTCCACAAGCTGATAAGCTAAATCGCTCACAGCCATTGATCTTCATGCCCGGAATTAAGAGACTGTATCAGATACCCCTATATATTTTTTAAATCTAATTTAATTATTCTAACTCCCTACAGACTCCTTTGACCAACATCTGGAAAAGAGTTTCTTATGGCTGGTATTGATAATTTCTTGAGGCAGGACACTATCATTCCGAATGTGAATATGTCATTTAAGGTAAATGAAAAAATAATACCATTCTTCATGGTTTTTCTAGACACCCTTAGTGTTGTTTTAGCCTCTTCCCTCACTACCTTTCTACCATTTACCTCCATCTCCCCTCCTAAACTGTCAGCAATTTTAACCATTTTCCCCTTCAAAGCTTGAATCTCAAACAAAACTTGTACTTTAAAAGTTAGCATTTTGGAAAATTAAAAAAAAATTCTGTGTCATTCATAGCTTGATTTGGTAAGTCAAGAGCAAATTTTTGTTAAGGGAAGTTTGGTTGTATATCCTCAACCAGAGTATATGGCAGAGGGTATTATGATTATTGTTATTAGTGTTATTACTTTAGTTAGCATACAAAACAATGTATTTCAGGGCTGGAGAAGTGGATCCATGGGTAAAGTGCTTCCTAAACAAGCATGGGGAACTGTATTCAGATTCCAGGCACTCACAGAATCTGAGCATGGTGGCCCACTCTGAACCCCAACTCTGTGGGAGAGATGATAGAAGATTCTTAGGGATCACTGACCTGTCAACCTAGAAGAAACAGTGAGCTTCATGATGAGAGAGACCTTTTCTTGAACAATGAGGTGAAGAAAGCAATAGGAAATACTCAAAGACAACCTCTGATGTCAACACATGCAGACACACCCTTATATACATGTGTACATATGTGCTAGACCACCTCCATATATATGTACACACATATATATGCATAACATACACATACACATGTATATATACATGTATACAATATATACATACATACATGTATACATGCATTACATATATACATCTATGTGTATATATATGTATATGCATATGATGTATATGTATATGATGATTAAATCTTAATGCCCTTGGCACAGTGGTGGGTATACTATTGACCTCTTCCTAAGCTTAGGGGAGGAGCTGAGGGAGAATGTTTAAAGAGCCCGAATTTGGATGCTGGCAAATCAGGTCTTGTTCTCCTGCCACTGAAGCCTGGATTGGAGAGTAGGGGTCACTGTGGGTTAATAGAGGACAGGTTGGCATCTTACTGGTAGGCCCATTACTGTGCTAAAAGATTCCTCCTGGTCTTAGTATCGGTCTGGAGATATGTTAATAGGCAAAGATCATGATAGGATGCTTCACACTGAATGCTTCACATGCTGAAGGTTTGATTTCCCTTCAACCTCCTCATTCTCAAATCCTTTCCTTGGATTTATCTGCAAAACACAGAACACTGCCTGAGGCTGCTGCCACCGGTAAGAAGGATTCAAAATGTAGCTGACAATGGCGAGGTATCTGCTTGTCAGGATCATCAGGGTGTTAGGGCAGAGTGGAAATAGTAGAGAACAACTACCCTGAACATGGGATGAGAATCCTGGATGCGCCGGGACCAGGCTCAGATCTAAGCAAGGAGCAGGAACTGTGTAGAACCACCCGAGGCTGCTGAGCACGAACTCTCAGAACAGAAGCCCAAAGTCCAAAGTCCAAAGAAAAGCTGAGAAGGTGAGGGTGGGGATACAGGGAGAGTAACTACTAAGGACATGCCCGGAAAGAATGGTCTCTCCCACCATCAGCAGACTTGGAGATTAGGGCCCAGGTCACTTTTAACTAAGAAGAAATCAAGAGATTCCTATTTCTGCACACCTGTCTTTTTGTGCTTCAAGAAAGAAGTACTCTCTAGTGCTGTGGTGTTTGCGTGGGTATGTACCTATATAAATCCCAAGGAGAATGAGACTGAGTCTCTGCTGGCAGGAATCACACTGAGGCTTAAATTACAGAGGATGGGGCTGCACAGAGCACTAGAAATGGTGCAGGCAGAGGCAGGGGTAGAACCTAAGAGAAAGAGAGAGCTCAGCAGGGATGGGGGTTGGGGATAAGATGGGGCCAGCAATCTCAAATTCTGTTTTTATGCAGGCAAAGCTGTTGCCCTGGAAACCAGGGAATTGCTGGCAATTTGTCTAATCTGAGCTAAGTCAGGTTTTGATGTTCACAAAACCTGTATCGCAATCAAGCACAATCAACCTGTGTTGATAGCTTAGGACCAAGATCAAGGAATTTAGGAGACTAATATATATATATATATATATTACAAACTGCAGCACTAGAGGCACACTGCCTTATGGGTTCTTTTATATTTTGCATTTCCCGTATCAGTCTGGAATGCAATTGGCCAGTCTCTAAGGCCTACGGGGAAGAATGCCCACAGTCATTCAAGAGTAAAGTAAGCACCGTTGTGTGTTTGTACTGCAACCCCACAGAGGCTGAGGGAGATGAGCAGAGGAGTCTAGAGGGAGATGTATGAGATGTGGCTGAATGTCTCAGGAACTGGGAACAATTTGAGGCTTAAGCCATATTTATAGACTGTGTGTGACCTCACTGCTGCTTTCTCACCTGTTAAAGGCGGAAACCCGTTCAAATTCCAACACACAATGGTTTCTCTGGAATGCATTGAGTATGTGCATGACACATGACAGACATTAGTAAAAAATGCTGCCTTTGTTTTGAGGAAAGGGACTTTTCTTTTCCTTCAGGGTCTTCTGCTTGCTTCTAGTGTATGAGTTTTCTGTATTCTGACAAATTACCACAAACTTTATGACTTGAAAAATCTAAACTCATTCTTCTATAGTTCTAGAGGCCAGAAGAATGAAATTGAGAAGTAGGGTTCTTCTAAAATTAACAGAAAGCCATGGTACTTCTCCTTCTGGCTAGCACCTGGGTCCCTCTCTGCATTCTGTTCACACCACATCTCTTCTGTGTGATTGTCTCATGTCTCCCCTCTTTTCTTATATAAGATTCTGGTTGCACTTAAGTTGGACCTAGATAACCCACCATACATTTACCCTCTCAATGTCCTTATGATATTTCCATCTTTTCTTATAAGGAGACAAAAGTTTCAGGAGTTAGAGAAAAATATATCCTTGGAGGCCTGTTACTTTTCTTTTTCTACCTACCACACCTGTCCATACCTCATAAAAATGTTATGAAGATAACAAATATTTTATAAGCAAGTTTGTCTTTATTGTAAACTAAATGAAGAAATACCCAACTTAGTTGCTAGAAATAATGACAAAACCCCTGACAGGTGATTGCTGTCATTTGAAAAAATGGGGTGATTTGAAACAAGAAATGCAGTGCACTTATTTCTCAATTTATCTGAACGCATTTAATTCTAAGGTTGAATACGTAAGAAATAAAATCCTCTTTGGCTGCTGATTTTGACTATATAATTGGAGCTGTGGATCTGGGGGTGGGAAACTCCTGTGATTAGAATTGAAACATGGTGTTGGGCCTGTTTAGAGGCTGACACTGGAATACCATCTTGATTTTCTTGTCTGATCCTCTAAATTTTTCTTGAATTATGAGATTTTTCTCCTGTAATAAAATTTTTTTTCTTCAGTTAGATTTAATCTAACCCAGGTCTGCCTTCTCTAGGGAAGGACTGTACCTCTGAGCTAATTCCCAGTAACTGAGCCCTGTATTCTCAATTGTTGTAGGTTGAATTATGTCTCTCTGAAATACATGCTTAATTCTGCTGAAGGCAAGAGGTAGAAGGGATGTTAAATCCAAGGAAGGCTCAGAGGTTAAGATTGCTTCCGCTGGCTGCTCTTTCAGAGGTCCTAAGTTCAATTCCCAGTAACCACATGGTGGCTCATAATCAACTATAATGAGATCTGGTGCCCTTTTCTACCATGAAGACACTATATACATAATAAATAAATAAGTAAATAAGTAAGTAAGTAAGTAAATAAATAAATAAATCAATCAATCAATCTTTAAAAAAGCAAGAAGATGTCTTTGAGACATGACATCATCACCGTACGCATGAATTCACTGTATTTATTCATATAAGACCTGCAAAAGGTTAGGTTGTGAACATTACATTTCATCATAGATGAGGAAGAAAAAAAAAACAGGGAATTTTTATAAATAGTTAATGGTGAGTGGATGTCGCGTCCCTCTCGACCAGCAAGAACGACGCAACTCGCAAAAGCT
>CAJQZJ010001638.1:16575292-16596495 GCA_907164525.1 Lophiomys imhausi | reverse complement strand
AAATTGGGTGTGACTCAGACAACCCCATGTTTAAAAATTTTACTTTCAGTTTGCAGCTTCTCCATGAAACTGTATCTTTTGTTCGCTATCTCCGCGAAACCTTACCGTACGTTCACTATCTCCGCGAAACCTTACCGTACGTTCGCTATTATCCGCGAAACTTTACCTTGCGTTCGCTATCTCCGTGAAACTTTATTGTCCTGATTTATCCCAGGAACTTACCAGTGCACTGCCCCTGACTGCAAGAGTTCTGAGTCTTTTCTGGTTCCCCGTACGGGCCACCACTTGTCGCGTCCCTCTCGACCAGCAAGAACGACGCAACTCGCAAAAGCTCTTCTCAAGCAGTTTATTCAGGTCCCTTGAAAACAGTCTTCCGAAATCCCGGGCAGACCCAACCCACAGGCTAAATACTAAATGAACAGCCAATCAAGTAAAGCCACGTAGTGCAATCTTAGAGGCCCACGTATGCGGAAGCAAGCCAGATCAGCGGTCTTTGCCAAATATGGACTTGTTTACCACCGAGAGCGCTCACCGTCGGGCTGGTGGAAGGCGGAGACCAGCGCCATCTTTAAGGCGCGGCACGTCGCAGCTCTCTACAAGTGGAGGAGGCAATTTTGTTTTCTTTAGTGATGTAACTACTAAATTATACTACAGCCACCATGCTGCACTAAATGATTTCTTACTTATGCAACAATAGGTAAAACTCAGCATGTCACATACAGAAAGAAAACACAAAAGTAGGAAGGAAACTCTTTGGGAAGAAGTGACAGAAAAGAACTAAAATCTATTACATACCTGTTTGAAATTTTTTATGTTTATTTATTACTTCAAGTTACATCTCCTTCACAGTGCCCTCTTTGTGCCCTTTGAGGTCCCACCCTCTCATCATCTACACCCTCTCCCACTGATCCTACTCCTCCAAATAGAGTGTCCCTACATATCAGCCCTCCCCCTCCCCAGTTCAAAGGTCATATGAGGGCTAAGAGCTTCCTCATGCACTGGGGGCCTACATGGCAGCACCACCAGGACAAAGTGTCCCACTAACAGGTAACAAAGCCTATGTTTCTGTTCCTTTTGGTGTGTTCGTTGTAGGATAGTTATCCTGTACTATTGGCTAAAATCCAATTATAAGTGAATAGATGCCATGTGCATCTTTCTGAGTCTGGGTTAGGTCACTCAGGATGAGCTTTTCTAGTCCCATTCATTTGGCTGCAAATTGCATGATTTCCTTGTTTCTGGTAGCTGAGTAGTATTCCATTGTGTAAATATACCACAGTTCTTAATCCATTCATCAGTTGAGGGACATGTGGGTTGTTTCCAGTTTCTAGCTATTACAAATAAAGCTGCTATGAACATAGATGAGAAAACATCTTTGTGGTTTGGTGAGAAATCTTTTGGATGTGTACCCAGAAGTGGTATGGCTAGGTCTTGAGGTAGAGATATTCCAAGTTTTCTAAGATATCGCTAGACTGATTTCCATAGTGGCTGTACAAGTTGGCACTCCCACCAGCAATGGAGGAGTGTTCCCCTTTCTCCACAACTTCACCAGCATGTGTTGTCGTTTGAGTTTTTGATCTTAGCCATTCTTACAGGTGTAAGAAGGAATCTCAGTGTCGTCTTGAGTTGCATTTCTCTGATGATTAAGGATGTTGAGCATTTCAAGTGTTTCTCTGTCATTAGAGATTCCTCCTTTGTGAATGCTCTGTTTAGCTCTGTTCCCCATTTTTTTTTTGATTGGGTTATTTGGTTTGTTGGCATTTAATTTCTTGAGTTCCTTGTAAGTTATGAATGTTAACCCCCTGTTGGATGAGGGGTTGGTAAAGATCTTTTCTCAATATGTAGGTTACCGTTTTGTTCAAATTACAGTGTCCTTTGCTTTACAGAAGTTTTTCAGTTCCAGGAGGTCCCATTTATTGATTGTTGGTCTTAGAGCCTGAGCTATTGGTGTTGTTCAGGAAGTTGTCACCTGTGCCAATGAGTTCAAGGCTTTCCCCCACTTTCTCTTCTATTAGATTTAGTGTGTCAGGCTTTATGTTAAGGTCTTTGATCCAATTGGCCTTAAGTTTTGTGCAAGGTGATAAGTATGGGTCTATTTGCATTCTTTTACATGTCCACATCCAATTAGACCAGCACCATTTGTTGAAGATGTCCTTTTTCCATTGTATGATTTTGGCTTCTTTGTCAAAAATTAAGTGACCATAGGTGTGTGGTCACTTCATTTCTGGGTCTTCAATTCGATTCCATTGATCAACTGGTCTGTTTATATACCAGTACCATGCTGTTGTTATTACTGTTGCTCTGTAGTATAGCTTGAAATCTGGGATGGTGATACCTCCAGATTTTTTTTTTTAATTGTACAGATGTGATTTAGCTATTCTGGGTTTTTCATTATTCCATATGAAGTTGAAATTTGTTTTTTTCCAAGTCTGTAAAGAATTGTGTTGGTATTTTGATAAGAATTGCATTGAATCTGTATATTGCTTTTGGTTGGATGGCCGTTTTTATTATGTTCTTCTTACCTGTCCAGGAACATGGGAGATATTTCCATCTTCTGATGTCCTCTTCAATCTCTTTGTTCAAGGACTTGAAGTTCTTGTCATACAGGTCTTTCACTTGCTTGGTTAGAGTTACCCCCAGGAATTTTATATTGTTTTTGGCTATTAAAAAAAAGGTAGGTTCAAGTCCTAATCTTGATTGTCACGAATATGAGATGATTTTGAAGACATAATTGAGCTAAGATAGAGTTGTACTGAGTTAGGATGGGAGCTAAGGCAATGCTTGATTGAAGACTCAGAGTGGACATGGGTGTGGCCATGTATGGTGTCTGTATGGCTGTCATCTCAGTACTGAAGACACTGATGGTTAGGGAACCTAGAGCTCAAGGACAACTACTTATAAGAGTGACAGTCACTCTTGTAAGATACAAAAATAGGATGGGACAGAGACTATAGTAATGCATTTATAAGCTAAGGAATGCTGAAAGTTGCTGGTCAGTCTCTAGAAAGTATCAAGAAACAAGGAAAGGTATTTTTTTGGAGCTTCAGGCGGTGTGATGGTTTGAAAGAGAATGTGCTCCATAGGCTCAGTGTTTGAATACTTATCACCCAGTTGGTGGCACTCTTTAGGTAGATTTAGGACAGTGGTTCTAAATCTGTGAGTCTCCCAAGACACAGATATTTACATTATAATTCACAATAGTAGCAAAATTAAAGTTAGGAGGTAGCAAGGGAAATAATGTTATGGTTGGGGTTCACCACAATGTGAGGAGCTGTATTGAAGCAGCACTCTGAAGGCAGGGAACCACTGATTTAGAAGGTGTGTGCTTGCTGGAGGAAGAGTGGCACCAAGGGTGGGCTTTCAGGTGTCAAAGCCACACACCACTTAAGTTCACTCTCTTCTTCATGCCTGTGTTTCAGAACACGAATTCTCAGCTTTTTCACTTTTCCTTGCCATCACCACTCCTGGCTGCTATCTTGCTTCCCTGTTGTGATGGTGGTGGACTCATATCCCTCTGGAAACATAAGCTCAAGTAAACTTTTCCTTATATAAGTTGCCTTAGCTGTGGTGTTTAATCTCAGCTATGGAAAAGTGACTAGTACAGACGTACTGAGAGGTCACTGTGTAAAATGGCAACAGAGATGTCCTTCAATGGAGACCCCTGAAATATCAGATGTACCTGAGTTATGGAATATCTGCCAAGAAGAGCCATGCACAGGGAGTAGAACCATATGGGCTGCAGGCAGCAAAGCTGGAGGGGCAGAGCCATATAACCATTTGATACCAGCTATGGAGCTGCAGGATTTGACATTTGCCCTGCTGGATTTTGGGCTTACTTTGGCTCAGTATTTCCTCAATGTAACCGATAGTTTAATGGCAACTTGGAACATGCCAGACTCATTTGAGAGGAGGGAATCTCAACTGAGAAAACACCTCAAGAAGACTGTCTGTAGGCAAACCTGTAGGGCATTTTCTTAATTACTAATTAATGTGGGAGGGCCCAGCCTATTGCAGTTGGTGCAACCCTTGAACTGATGGTCCTGGGTTGTATAAAAACAAAACAAAACAAAACCCAAAACCAAAAAACAAACAAACAAGCAAACAACAAAAAAAGGTTGAGCAAGCCATGGGGAACAAGCCTTTAGGTAGCACTCCTCCGTTACCCTGGCAGCAGTTCCTGCCTCCAGGTTCCTCCTTTGAGTCTTCTCTGACTTCCCTGGATGACAGATTATTAGCTGTAAGATGTAATACTCTATTTCTTCCCCAAGTTGATTTTAGTCACAATGTTTTATCCCAGCAATAGAAAACCTAAGATGCTTATTATATGTCATTATATATTAGAAGTACATAATTTGTTTTTGATTGCATAGGATTTATAGTTAAGAGCTTGCCTGTATTTTCTAAAAGAGACTTTGAACTTTTAAACAATTTTGAGACTGAAAGATTATGAGGATGTCTCAGTCAGCATTTTATTGCTGTGAAGAGACACCATGACTATGGCAATTCTTATAAAGGAAAACATTAATTGGGGCTGGTTTACAGGTTCAGAGGTTTAGTCCATTATCATCACGATGAGAAGCATGGCAGCGTCCAAGCAGACATGGTTCTGGAGAAGGAGCTGAGAATTCTACATCTTGATCCGTGGGCAGTAAGGAGGAGACTGTGTGACTGGGTGTAGCTTGAGCATAGGAGACTTCAAAGCCTGCCCCCACAATGATGTACTTCCTCCAACAAGGCCACACCCACTCCAACAAGGCCACACCCACAACAAGACCACACCTCCTAATAGTGCCACTCCCTATGGGCCAAGTGTTCAAACACATGAGCCTATGGGGGCTATTCTTATTCAAACCACCACAGGGGACTTTTGGAGTTGGAATAAATGCATTTTTATTTTGAGAGGCCACAGGCCAATAGGGTCCAGGGGAATGGAATGTGATGTTTGAATAAGTCTTCCACAGGCTCAGATGTTTGAGTACTTGGTCCCTAGTTGGTACTTTTTTGGTAGGTTTATGAAGTATGGCCTCACTGGAAGAAGTATACCACCTATGCCACCAGGAGTGTGTGTTTTTGTGTGTGTGTGTGTGTGTGTGTGTGTGTGTGTGTGTGTGTGGCATTGCTGAGGTTTCAAAATCATATATCATTTCTAGTTGGCTCTCTGCTCCCTGCTTATGGCTCAAGATGTGAGTTATGGGCTGTTCCTGGCATCACCCATATATGTCTGCTGCCACACTTCCTTCTGCAACCATAAGCCCAAACGAACTCTTTCTTCTAGGAGTTGTCTCGGTCATGGTGTTTTATCACAGCAATCAAAAGGAAACTTTAGAAGGGGTTGTAATCTTTTAGACATGTTTATTTCAGAATTTTGACCTCTGTAACTGTGAGGGAAAAATAATAAATTTCTATTGTTTAAGCCAATCAGTTTGTGGTACTTAGTTACTGTGATCCCAGGAAACTAATGGTGCCTATATGTTGGCATATGTATGGACATTATTTGCATGTTTGTGTGGTTATGGCTTGAGAGAAGTTATCATCTACCTCAAATTTCTGTTACCTGCTTTCATGAGTTTTGAAAACTGAACTTTTTAAGTAAGAAATATTTGTCACATACGATATTTAGCTTGTATCTTCATCTTCAAGGTAGCTATTGGGATAGATCCTCACTGCATAAAAATAATATTAGTAATATGTTGGTCCTAGAGTGATGATCTGCAACATATTTCTTTTCTTTTTCTGACTCTGACAACAGTAAATGTAGTGGCAGTTGACAAGAAATTGTCACAAAATTCAAAACGTGATTTTTCTGTGACCAGGGAGCAAGTGACCTCTAAGCTTGAGGCCGCAGAGATTCATGTAGATATTTCATTAAGACAAAATGCACTTTGGGGTTTGTCAGGGGTAAGCTCTGAGTTTATGTAGGTGATCATACAATGCTGTGAATGAATCAATTGAAGCAGAAATCTAAGCTGTAGACTGGCTTCCTGTCATTTTCTTGGCTGTTTTCTTATATTCCTGGAAAAAAATTAAGGAGTAAATGTTAAGCTTGCTGTCATCCTTCAGATCAATGTGGAAACAAGTACTACCTCCCATTTCTCCTAATTTTGATGGACATTCTCTGGTGGCCACTGGCCAGAGCAAAATGCAGGAAATGATAAATTTATTCACAGACACAGATTTTGTACTGATGTGGAAGACAACTTTTATAGTAACTAATCCTATTGCGTGTGTGTGTGTGTGTGTGTGTGTGTGTGTATTAACATCAGAAAGGAATAATGTCTGTGTCATCTGCACTAACAGTGGTCCACATTTGTTGGCTTTCAAATGTCATTTTGGGTTT
Source organism: Lophiomys imhausi (assembly GCA_907164525.1). Taxonomy (NCBI): domain Eukaryota; kingdom Metazoa; phylum Chordata; class Mammalia; order Rodentia; family Muridae; genus Lophiomys; species Lophiomys imhausi. Next base: position 16,590,161 of record CAJQZJ010001638.1, on the reverse strand, counting down.
TCAAATGTTGGCTTTCAGGTTTGCCATTCTTAGGGGCTTTCCTGACCAATGATCCATGTTAGTAATCTCCAGCCTCCAGCAATGATTCATAATATGAATGTCAAATTAGGTTTAACTAATCTGGTTTAATACCAACTGACTATAACCAGTTGTTAGAAAGCTGAACTAGCTGCCTTCAGCTGACATGTCAAATGTCAGAAATACCCAAATCGTCATAAAGAAAACACCTTAGAAGAGCTGCTTGCTCTAACACTCCAGGAGAAAAACATCTCAGAATTCTCTATTTCTGAACTCCTTTTGGAAAATAGTTCAATTAGGCAGAAAAAATACTTTTTACTTTTTGAAAAATATGTAGTAACCACTCAGTATTTTATGCAGTCACTCTGAGTCTTCAGGTGAAAGCTTGTAGAAAAACCAAACAAACAAAACAAACATCAGAGCTGCCAATATTCCACTATATTTTGTTGCATCTGGTATTCTGAACTGCCTCAGCCAGAGACCATGCAGATGAGAAACATCTCACGGTCTGGTGCTTGACAGGCACTGAAAGCAGTATGGTGAACTGGCATAAATTCAGCCTGTCTTGGCAAAGGCATGGCAAGAGCTGGTAGGGTTTCTCACACCTGCCCTTGCAGTAAGGTCCATCAAAAATCACAAGACAGACCTTCCCTCACAAAAAGACCTTCTATTCATTCATTTTGAAGTTAAAGATTGAAGAAGAAAGAAAACACACTTGCTTTAGTTTGGACAAATAGACATGCAAGTAGCTTGAAATCGCTCAGGTAAAAAGCATACACATTAAATTATCTTTTAGTAGTTTGCAAAAAAGAGAAATGTTTGGTTGCTTTCAGAACAGACTCTAGAGTAGACAATGTGAAGTAAGAGAGTGGGACATGAAAGCAAAGGACAAGCAGTTGCCAGATGAAAGATTAGAGAGACAATTCCAAGCAATGTATAAATACAAAGCTCACACATTAAAATTCCAGGGGCCAGGGGAGATGTCTGAGTGGGTAAAGTACTCACCATTCAAGTTGATGACCTGAGTTTGGATCCACAGTATCTTTATAAAAGCCAAGTGCTTAAGCCATGCGTGTCTGAAACATCAGCATAAATGACAGGATGGCACTGGGAGCTCACTGGCCAGCCTATTTAGCCAAAATGGCCAGGTTCAGTGACAAAGCGGGACTCTCTCTCTTCAAAAATGAAGTGAAGAGCAATACATCCATGCAATAGTAAGTTCATACAGATGAAATGTCTTTAATGTAGCAAAATATCATGTTTACTAAGAGGGAGAGTGGTTCTGATTTCCCCCATACATTTTGAGAATTGTTTATGTGTTCTTTATGTGCAGTAAAGTCGGTGACACTTTTAACAAGAACACATTTCATCTGAGCCAGAAGAAAGGAAAGGATTGAATCTGTTGGGCTAATGATACAAATAGGAATGAAGACCCTTCATAGATAAATCACAGTGAACTGCTCATGCACCTTACTTTTCCTTTTAGATGTTTATAGCAACATTTACAGTAATAACAGATGATTGGCAAGATACAATATTGTCCTAAATTGATTCATCTCTCTTCTCTGATTCTGTGACATACTCAGTTTTACCAAGCACCTGAAATCAAATGTGGTCCTCAAGAAGCAGAACTCAGCATCATAAAGTGAATGATGTTAAAGCAGAATACCCAGAGTGCCTTTGCAGTTAGATATTTTCAGTTTCAAATATGCTACTGCTCAATCACTGTGTGATCTGGGACTTCTATTTAAACCTTATATCTATTAGGACAATATTAGATCTATCACCTAAATTTGATGGTAAGACTCTACAGAGTGAAACATGTTGCTGTAGGATACATCTGGGATGTCTTCCAAAGGCCCACGTGCTAATGGTTTGGTAACCAGCTGTGTTGGCAATCAGGGCAGTATTGGAGGTGGTGAAGCCTTCATAAGGTAGAGCAAGGTGGCTGGGCTTTAAGTTACTGGGACTGTACCTCTAAAGGGTCTTCTAGGATCTTAGCCCAGTCTCTTTCTGTTTGCTTATTGGCCTCACTGAAGTGAGCAAGTTTGCTCTGCTGGACAAAGAGCTGTGCTCTTTGCCAGAACATGCCTAGCCACAGGCCAAAACAATGTGCCATCCAATCATGTGCTGTGAGACAAAATTAATATTTCCTCCTTTCAGTGTGATTCTATGTCATAGACTGTCACAGTGTTAAGTCTAAAACAATTCCGAGCATGTTATAATGGCTCATTAGGTGTTGGACTGAACGATTGTTAGTGCACCTGCTTAGACACTAATATTCAACTGACTCATGAAGAGCTTGAACATTGTTTGAGAGTAAAGCAGATTTAATGCAGATGTAATCACCAATGGTTTGTTTGTTTTTGTTTCAGTTATAGGAAAACACAAAAGATAGGTAAACTTGATATTGCCCATGTTGACTCTTGGCACACTTGACACTTTCTTTGTTGCATTCTCCATAGCAGGGACTTAGAGTTTTGAATTTGTTTTAGGTTCCTTCCACAAGACACATTTGTATACTATTTGTAAAACAGAGGGAGGACAGAAACAGTGCCATGGTCACCTGCTCATGCATGTTCACACAAACTGATTGTACACCTTTTGTTTAATTACATGAGCAGTGGTTCTAAATCAGCCATGGTGGGCAAGTTTACAGGATGACAAATGCAGCAAGTGCTACATATAAACACCTTTCCTGCATGTTTTCTGAGTTAATTATCAGATATCTCTATGCTCAACTGGATAGGAATAACATTAGCGCTTTACATGTGATGGGAAGCAGAGAATTGGGGGTTCACAGAGGAGGATTCTGTATTGGCCTCTGGATATTCTCTGATTGCCACCACTTGTCTCAGTGCTATGTGTATTGGGTACCATTGAGGTATTTAAGTGGAATTCCTGAGATTATTACTCTTGCAACCAAAATAAGGTTAACCTTTTGCTGTGGGCAATTTTCTCCTCACCTGAAACAGATAGCTAAACTATATAAGTGATAACTTTGTCTTTTGCCCTCCAAATACTTTTGGAAGCATCAATTATTCTACTAAAAATTGTCCTGCTTAAAATACCTAGAATAATTTTGACTTCCCTGTGAAAGTCTGAGAATATGCACACACAGATGCACAGATACACACACATGCACACACCCATGCACACAGATACACACATGTGTGTGTCAATATAGGTATAATGATCATTTATTGGTGTTATTTTGTTAATGGAGATGGAACCCAGAGCTTCACTGGGTAAGTGCTACACCATTGAGTTGATCCACCGCATCAATCCCAGTATGGTTATTTTGACGTAAATGATGTAACCCTGAAAAGGAATAACAGCCCTTTGAAATATCAGTAGTAATATCCTGTGAATACATCTGTGAAGATGCACAATTGAGTTTGTCAGAATCTGACTTCATTTAGGAATAATATCTTTGCTGATATCATTGGTCAAGAACTTTAATATAAAATTGTCTTGGACTTAGGACATCCTAGAAGAAAAAGGAGGAGATCATATGCAACCTGAAACAAAGACTGGCATGATGCTTCCATGATACAAGGAATGAGGAATGATATCTCCTAAAACATGGGAGATGGAGAAAGCATTTTCTCTTAGAACTGGTAAGGGAATAGTCATATGGTCACCTTGATTTTGGTCATATGGTCTTCTAAATCTGATTGAATATATCTCAATTTATTCTTCTTAAGGGATGTTATTACAATGGTCCTATAGAATCAGTGATGCCAAATAAACAAGCAAATATTATTTAATAGGTATATCCTTTTTTTTTTTTTGGTTTTTTGACACAGGGTTTCTCTGTGTAGCCCTGGCTGTCCTGGACTCACTTTGTAGACCAGGCTTGCCTCTGCCTCCTGAGTGCTGGGATTAAAGGCGTGCGCCACCACCGCCCGGCGATAGGTATATTTTATACCAGATTAGGTTGATCTAGAAAGTTAATATCTTTTTTTTTAAATTTTTTTATTAAATACTTTATTTTTTTCTTCAAGTTACATCTCAGTCACAAACCCTTCCCAATTCCCCCTTCCTGTCCAACCCTTCCATCCTCTTCCCCCCAACAGCTTCCCCTTTCAGTCCAACAAATGGTTTCTTCTCTAATAACAGTAAATACTATACAAAACAACAGAAATAAATATGCCACATTTATGAGTGTTAAATGGCCCAGTATACCTTCCCAATGTCCAGTTCATACATATTTGGCCCCTGACTTTAACATTCTACCATCTAACCATCTCCATGAATTTAAAGTTCTATAACTGACTTAGCTTTCATACTAACTTGCATCACTATTATAACCATCTTCTTAGATCTAGAACACCCTCTTGATTCCTAAACAACTCAAAATTTAACTATGAGACTCTAGCTGTCTATTCTTCAACCACCTCAGAGACCTGAGAAGGATAAATATATCTGATTATATAGGAAGTGCAGGGCCTGCAACTTTCAATACTAAGAAATGACAAACCAGTGACTGCCTGGACAGTTCCCCTTTTCTCTCCACACATTTCAGCATCAGTCTTCAGCCTTTTGGTCCTGTTTCTCTGACAGACATTTATTGTAGAGCAGGGAATATGAAGGACTTACCTAACCTGTCTTGGCAGAGGTAGGCTGTTGACTTCCCTGCTACCAAGTTTTGTCCTTTTTGGACAGCAGTCTGTCTGCAGTTGAAGCAAGGAGTTTTTTCATGCCAAGAGATAGGCTTGCCACTAATTCAACCATCTCACACTGGAGATTCTTCGATGCTTTTCTTCTACTTGGAGTAGAATAGGGGGTGCTGTCAGGAGCTGATATGTCTCGATATCAAAAAAAAATCTTAATTTAAGATAACATCTTTGAATGCCATATTCTGCAGATCTCTTGGGGTTTTTGAAGATGCTCTATCCATCTCTTGTATTTAGATAAGCAAATGTTGCTTGTCTCTTAACAACTTGATTACTGAGTAGTTTAGAGAATATCTGTGATAGACTGTCATAGTAGCTAACAAAGTGACATGTTTGCATGACTAGGAGTTTGTTTTTCTTAACTATCCTAAACAGTTTTAGACGGTTGGTATCAAGAGGCCAGAGCTTCACATTTTATTTTTAAGTATCTCTAGGCATGATACCATTAGGAAGCGTTACCTTTAATTTTGTATCAATATACAAAGATCTATTCAATTGTGGCTAAATATACTCTTAATTTTGTATCAATATACAAAGATCAATGCCTATGTAGCCCAATACAATCTTAATATTACGTCCATATACAAGGGTCAATACCATTGTGGCCAATTATAATCTTAATTTTGTATCAATATACAAAGATCAATATCGATGTAGTCCAATATGATCTTATTTTTGCACAATAAACAATGGTCAATACCACTTTAGCCAAATATACTACTAATTTTGTATCAATATACAAAGGTATAAGGGCATATTCAATAATCTGTACCTTTTTCTTGGTCCTTCCTGTGCTATGTCTATGTCTCATTTTTCTCAAGTCCATGCACTCCTACATAGGAGAGAAAGAAGGATACAGAAAAGGAAAAGTAGGAAGTCCCTGGGTCTAACCTCCAAAACCCATTAAACAGGGCCATTTAACAGCTTGTAATCTCTTCCCCGAAATAACAGAGTATTCAGTTATCCTTCAAATAATCAAAAAGGGGGGGTGGAGAAACACCCTCCCCATCCTCTGGGTATGGGACGTCGCTCTCTTAAAATGACTTCCTGCTGATTTGGGTTGTAGTAAACCTGTTTGGGGCCCGAACCAAAATGGAAAAATCGTTAAAAATGTTAGTACAATCCTTTTATGTTCAGTCCTTCTGTTCTCAGCTGTTTAGATGTCCTAAGGAGTTTACAGGCAGAAGCTGATCTTGCAGGCTTTACTGAGGTTCTGGCTGGGGCATTGTGTAGAGCTGAACCGTCTTAGCGATATTGAATTGTTGTGGTTGTAGGCTTTTGATGGAGACAGCTATAGAGGGAGTCTGTCAGGCTGAATCAACTGGGTCACCCGTCTTCTTTGGTGTCTGATTATGTTTTCTGCTGAGGTTTCCGTTGTCCAGTTGTCCCTGGGTTCACTGAATGGATGCTTTGATTCTCCTGGAACGATAAGAACAGAGCCCTGTCCTAATCCTAACTCTGGGACAATTACCCTCTTTTTTTGGTGGGGGGGCTAGGTAATATTTCTCCTGAAGCAAATTTGTTTTTTTGACAATATATAAAGTGTTATCTTTCAATCTGGGTTAAAGAAGAAATTATTTTGTTATTTTGGAGCTAAACCAGCTTTATTGTATATATTTTGAGATCTCAAAGGACAATTTGTTTGTATTGAGTAGGCCTTTTGTAAGTAGCTTTTAAACTTAGGTCTTTCCAAATCCTATGTGTGTGTCTCTGCATTCTAATTATTCGGATCAGAGACCTGTGGTTCCCATCTGAAGGGATTAAAGATGTGTTCCACCACTCCTGGATCGAAGTTTTTCTCTATTTAGAGTTTGTTAATATCTTTGTTTGTTAAAGTTAATATCTTAACATTACTATAGATTAAAGATTTCTTGACAAAACTGACATATAAGCTGAAATATGGAATTTGATTATGAATTAATAAATACAATTATTCCACTAAATTCTACTACATTGCAAACATCAATTATTTGAATAAAATTGTCCTGGCTAAAATACTTAGAATACTTTTTACTTCCTTGTGAAAGTCTGAGGATATATTGTGATATTCACACAAATGTGCACACACATATGCACACACACACCCACACTACAAAGAATATTCTATATGGAAAAGCAATGTGTGAGAACTCGGTATAAGAATGGCATGCAGAGGTGTACGATCTTTTTGTAAAGGATCATTTTGTCTTGGTTATGAAGAGTAGGTAGGAAAAACAAAAGATACAACAAGAAGTAAACAAGAGATAGATGATAAAGACATGTTAAAGTCATCCCAGGAGAGCTGGATTTAACCTAGCAACAAGAAGTTTTGAATGGCTATAGGGAAAGAAACAGCTTCAAAACTTTGGCCTGCTACTTATGGATACAATGTGGAAACAGACCAAAAGGAGGATATCTGAGGTCAGGGAGGTAGCCAATGAGACTTATGTGTGACACAGGGCAGTTAGGAGAGTGCCCTGGGCCTGGCTTATGGTGTATAATTGGACTTTGATTTGTGCTGCATACTGTTCATATTCCCATAATAGTCATATTAGTAAATAAAATTGATGAAGGCTATTATGGGTAGATATTATATTGATATGTTCAGTTAATTCTCCATATCATTAATATATATGTATATATATGTATATGCACTAAATCTTGGAAATATTAAACAACTTGTTGATGACCATGTGTGACTAAGGACTACATGGGAAATATTTTATAATATATATTGTGATAAAAGAGATAAGGAAAATTCCTAGCCAGGTAGTGATGCCACTTGATGGAGCAAGGGTCAAGGGAGCAGGAGCAGTTTGTGCTGAAGGAGCATGTACTGAAGAATTTCAGACTCGCTGGATTTGTGGTGTCTATGGAACCTGTACTGAAATGGGTAAAGAAAAGTGGGGAAGAACAGCATACACAGGCCAGAGGGGAGGTATAGATAAAGGAGCCAATGGCATAAAGAAGCGCAGTACAGATCTTGGAATTTTACAGTATGGCATGTAGAAGCCACAGTGAATTATCCAGGCAGATTCCCAGGAATCCAGACATGTGACAAAGCTTTGAAGACCCACAAGAGAAATTTGGAGTGATCAGAGTCGTGAGGATGCCTGAATAAGTGTAAGTAATTATGAAGCGAGGTTGTGAAGGTGGTCGTGACGAGAACTCAGGGAAAAGGGAGTGTTTTAGGCCGAATGCCCTGGGAAAGCTGGAGATGTGAAACATGCCGTGGACAGAGGGGTTAATCTAAAATAGGAAATATTTCATTTGTTCCAATAAGATTGCACTTCTTACAATGGAAGAGAGACAATATCAGACTTTGGAGGTTAACGAGCAAAAGCAGAGTTACTAATATTTTCAACTGTGAAGTAGGTGCAAGGTTCTACGACAGCTTACTATTTTAGGAGTGCAGAAAGTTTAGGATCACAAATGTTGGCTATGGATGGTCACGGAACTGTGGAACCATCGAATATCAACAGCAATCATATGTCAGAGAGAAGGGGAGCTCCAGGAATGAACGGAGAGCAACTTTCCTAATATGGCGATTTTCTTCAAGCTGATGAGACACTAATAATAACCTCATTGGTGTTTTGTCAGTGGATGTTGTGAAAGCATAAGGCAGTGGACAAAAGAGGTGACAACATCGACGGGAGCATTAGTCAAATCAGTGCAACAGCAGTGAGATAACAGAAATGTGAAAAGAACAATAAATAAACAGGTAACAATTGTGGGTATCTGTCCTAGGCCTACCATTAGCAAGGGAGGCCATGCTGTGACTGTCTCCTAAACTCTGTGAGCTCCAGCTTTCCATTCTATGAAGTGAGACTTGAAGTAAATGATTGATCTCTAAAGTCTAGTCTAGCCTAAAAGGTGTGTGACTATCACACAGAGTAGTGAAAGAAGGGAAGGGTGGAAGTGATAGGTGGACATGAGCTGTGAATTTATGGAGATTTCAGACTCAAATGCATGCATTGATTCCTGGTGGGATAGCTACATAAAACAGAAATGTAATGTTGGGATTCAGTAAAAAAAAAAAAAAAAACCCACTCAGAACTGCAATCTCCATTTTACTGGAAAATAAAGAAATGGACAACATTTCTGTATCAGCATGCATCTTTTTGTGGTGGGATCTACCGTGAGATTTATAAGGATAGTGGGATTTTGCACACATCCATGATGAAGGCAGGATGTGAAGCAGATGATAAATTGAAGCTGTGAGACTCCTTACTCGCTCATCTACAGCCATACTGGAAATGGCAGTGCCTTACTTTATGAGAGAACGGTGAATAATTTGGTAGAATTCGAGAAACCCCACATTAGCTATGTGGGTTATAATTCATTTTCAGTCAGTCATGTTCTCATCTAAACTGGATAAAGAGAGCAGAAAGGCACAAGACATTAAAAGGTAAAGGAATTTTTGTTTGTTTGTTGAGCTAAAGGCTTTAAAGCTTATTTTGGAGGAGCACTGGGCAGAGGAGAAAGGGCTTCAAAGTAATTCAGACTAGTTCTTAATGTTAACCGTTTCACACTAAGTGAATTTCTATCAAGAGTGGAGATGGGGATCTTAGGTTACAAGGAATCTCTCCATTTGTGTTTATACTGAGTGAAGACAGGAGTTTGGAGGGGCTGAGCCCAGCCATCCGTCAGTACAGATGACTGCTCTTCATGACTGATGACATGCCGGTGGATCGGACGGCACTTTTTAGGAATGAAACACTCTCTTGTGTAACCAAGTACAACTGATATGACCTCCAGCTATTATGGGTCACTCCAGGAAGACTCTGTAGAAGGACATAAAATGAAAAAGAAACCAGACTTCTCAAGTACAAAGCTAAAGATTTTTTTTTTAAATGTGTGAAAGACAGATGATGGTTTTATTAATAGTGAAGGGTGAGAGCTGAAAGATCTGAATGTTTAGCTAAACCTATTCAATTTCTTATTTCACTGTGGATAGAAATAACCACTTCGGAGGTATTTCCATAACCTCACTTTCAGCCAGGAACCAGAAAAAACAAAACAAGACAAAAAGAGCTTCCCAAGCAGTTTATGAACTAAAAATAAAGATGACAAAAAGTCAGATTCAGATTAAATTGGAAAAGCTGGCTATTCAGAGAAGCAGCTCCATCCTCCTGAGACAGAAATACGTGGGCGACAGTAGGGCAGGCATGCATATTTCCTGATACCCACAGGAGGAGATCACTCAAGCCAGCTTTGGCCAAGACTCATTGACACAAGAGCAACCCAATTTGGAAATGATCACTGAATATTGAATCCCAAGCAGCTCCTTTCAGGTGACCAAGAGGAATCTAAAGAAATGATATAAACATACATCACTTCTTATCCAGTCTCTTCTGGATAAGGCTTTGGTAAGCTACTACAGCAAAATACAGCCCCAGGTCTGCTTCGTTTGTTTGGAGGGCTATCCTATTATATAGCATTTAATTCAAATAAATCTTTTTTTTTTTCATTTTGACAATCACGGAGCAAACATAACCCAGAGTCTTTGAGTTTTGCTCCTAATAATACTGATTTACCAAGTTCATCCTAAAATACGATCTCTATGAGGAAAGAACTCTGTCCCTAACGCTGTCCTGGTAGAATTGTGCTGTTACAAATGAAGGCAATATTGTGGACTAGGAATGTATTGACAGTGGGAACTGGCTAATGGTGTTGGCAGCCAATGACTCAAAAACACTCCATTACAATCATCCACAAACACAACCCACCCAATCAGCCACATATCCATCTACCCAATTCACTCACTAGCTCATTTACTTAGCTTTATACTTTACATTGTAAGAATATGGTTTCTGTCTTTTAGGAGTTTTCCATTTAGCAAGGGATTATGTAGCTATATATAATATAACAATTTCAATTGAATGAGATAGATGTTAGTATATAAAACTCTGTATTATATAACATTCATTGCTTGTGGATATTAGGTATAACATCCACCCCCCTACACACAGAGAGAGACAGACAGACAGAGAGACAGAGACAGACACAGAAAGAGACAAAGACAACACGTGCAAACACATAGAAATACAGAGAGTGTGGGCATACTGGTTGAGGCTTACTTAACTGTGCCTTGGGAAAAAGGGCTTCAGGTAAGTGATGACAAAGTGTATTTGAAGGGTCCAGAGAAATTCCTGCTGCAGTAGCAGTCTCCAAACATGAGGGAACAGGTGGACCCTAAGTGAAGTGCTAGTCTTGGGAGGAACTTGGGTCCTACGCTACCTAAAACAGAAAGCTCCTGAAAGTTTTCTTAAAATTAACTACTTGGCAATAGTTCTTTTTTTTTTTTTTAAATTAATCATGGTCTCTAAAACACTGGTGTAAACTGTTGCCATTTTAGGAAGATATACCAAGATTATTATTTTTTGAGGTCTGCTTTTCTGTTTGTACTACCAAATCTCTTGGGTTCTAGGTTCTGGTCTTTGTTTATTGCCAGAGTTAATTCTATGAGGCTGAGTCTTGACACTTGATATCCTGAGGAATATATTATAGCACAGAGCATTTTCCTGCCCTGAGTTCTGTTCAGAACATGGTGGTGATGTTCTTTGCTTTGGTAATTATTGTTATTTTGGACAAGGCAATCTTTGGGGGATATAACCAAACAGCAGAATTTGCTTCTCAAACTTTCAAAGGCTCTTCAAATATTTCAGGAGTGAAAATTCTTTCTCCTGTACAGGGAAAATATGCTAAGTCCTTAAATTTTCTGTGCAGTTTTAGACCATGCAGAGTTCTCTGTCCGTGTTCACATTTTAAATACCATCTACATTTCACAATTAAAATAGCGACCTCCTTGATCCACATTCAGTGGTAAGACTCTTTCCTCATTATCCTGTGAGCTTTGGCTGTGAGAACTCCTGACTTTTTAGGAGCAGTGTAGTTGAAATTTGGTCTTCAGCTTAGTTATATTCTTCAGCAACTATACGTGTCTGCTTTTGATCTCTTTAGGTGGGCAGTGGGGAGGGGAGGTGTGGGGCAGGAGAATGAGGGAGCTAAAAAGTGAGAGGGTAGATGATCTTCCCTGTAAAATGTGTAGATGTTCCTATGGAACATCAAAACGTTAGCTTGGGCTCCTGGACAGTCCGGTGCCTTCTGAGCATTCCCCAAAGTCTCATCACAGTCCTCATGGTTCAAAGGATGCCTGCTGTCCCTTCCCAGCAGCCACTTCAGATTCTGGCCTCAGGGCCCAGATGTGGGGTGGCGCCTGCCACTGTACTGACACTTGGCAGAGCTTTGTTTTCCTGAGAGCAAGGTCTTTTTTGAGAATTGAAAAAAATGCAAATGAACTCTAGCAGAACAGGCCCTTTCTTTTGTCTCTGTCTTTGACCTCTTCAGGTGACCTCCAAGCCCCTCTGAGTCAGTGTTGTGTGCTTTTCCATACCAGGGCTCACGCTGGGACTCTGAAAGTCCCATTGAATCTTGATCTCTTGGCTTGAGCCTAGGAAGAACTTCAGTTTCTGCTGTGTGGAGGAGTAGGATAGGAGGCTTTTGACTGAAGCTGCCCTCTCTAAAATTGTCTTTCACAAACCTTATCCTTAGTTACTACTTCTGTAGCTTTTCAAAAACCATTTCTTAGGGAGTTTATAGCCTTTGAACCAGCTCTAGGTCACTTAATTAGAAACTTCTGCTGGAAGGTCCCACAGCTCACTTCGAAACTGGGCACCTTTTATCCAAAGTCACTAAAATGGAAGCTACTATTTTATCATATCTGTGCTTCTTGGAAGCTCAGCCTGTGATAAAAATTAATTTCCTTAGGATCCTAATGGCTCTGTACCTCTCTAAGTGAACTGTTTGACACATTGATCTTCCTGGAACAAAGTGTGTTTATAAGGAATAATATAAAATTGCCATGTTACTTATTTATTTTATTCTATTTAAAACTCTGTTTAAAGAGCTTGAGGATTCACATACTAGATAGTCTTTAAAAACCCTACACACTTCTTAATTTTGAGCAGAAAAGAAGAAACTTGGAGTCATCATATCTCAAGGCATATTATGGGCATATAGTAACTAAGACAGGGCAGTTCTGGCATTAAAACAAACATACAAATGAACAAACAGAATAAAGAGTCCAGAAATAATCCCATGTATTTATAGCTACTTTTCTCTGAATTAAAGTACCAAAAATTCACACCAGAGAAGGGATAGGATCTTCAGTATATGGTTCTGGAAATATTAGAAATATTTAACTATTTAACACTAGAATTATTAAACTACTAGAATAAAACACAAGAGGAACACTTTAATTCACCAGTATAGGCAAACATATTTTGGGTAAGACCCTAAGAGCACAGACAACAAAACCAAAGGATGGGAGAAAATATTTGTGAACTACTATTCATCTGGCAAAGAATTAGTATCCAGAATATAAAAAGGACCAAAATTAGCCTGGTAAAATGAGCAAATGACATGCAGAGACTTTTTATTTCTCAAAAATAGTCACAAATGGTGCTGGAGCCAAGGGTTTAGTTGAGAGCTCATGAAAGGACCAGGTTCAGGTCCCAGTGTCTACACCAGGAGGCTCACAACCACTGGCAACAACAGATCCAGAAGATTTCTTTCTGGCCTCTGTGAGCACTTCATAAATATGGCACATAGATAGACAAGCAAGTGTATGCACACAAAAATACATATTTTAAAAAACTAGACATAAGTGGTCCTCAAGCACACGAAAAAAAAATCCTCAACACCAGAGGCCAATAAGTAAATACCAATCAAAACCACAATGAATTCTTATTCTAGTCAGAAAGTCTGTTGTTGTTGTTATTATTATTATTTGAAAGAAAAGTAACAGCTGCTGATGAGAATGTAGGGGAGAAGGGACCTTTCAAGGCTGATGGAGTGAGTATAAATTAATATAGTCATTAGTAAAAAAATAAGAGGATCTCAGAAAACTGAAGCTGGAAACAGCATATGATAAACCATACTACTTCTGGATATATATACCCAAAGAAAATGGAATAATATAATTAAAGAAATATCTGCACTTTCAAGTGTATTCCTGCAGGGCTGTTCACAATAGTCAACTTATAGGTCATGGGTTTCTACTGGAGGATACACAGATCAAGAAAAGGTGGCATACGTATACAATAGATAATTGTCTGATTATAAGGGAGAAAGAAATCATGTAATTTGCAGCTGAACAAAGAAACTGGAAGATGTTATGCTGAGCAAAACTAGCCAGTCATACAACAATCAATACTATGTGAACTAAACCTATTTGATTCCAAAGGATAGAGTCAAAGAGTATTTATTATAACCTAGAGCAGTGGCTCTCAACCTTCCTAAGGGTGCAGTTCTTTAATACAGTTCTTATTTTGTTATGACCCCAGGCATAAAATTGTTTTCATTGCTACTTCATAACTGTACTTTTGCTACAGGTGTGAATCAAACTGTGAACACCAGTTTGTTTTTGTTTTTTTGATGGTCTTAGGCGATCCCTGTGAAAGGATCTTTTGATTCTCAAAGGCATGGTGATCTTATTTTTGCACAATAAACAATGGTCAATATCACTTTAGCCAAATAAACTACTAATTTTGTATCAATATACAAAGGTATAAGGGCATACTCAATAATCTGCCCCTTCTTCTTGGACCTTCCTGTGCTATGTCTATATCTCATTTTTCTCAAGCCCATGCACTCCTACATAGGAGAGGAAGAAGGATACAGAAAAGGAAAAGTAGGAAGTCCCTATGGCTAACCTCCAAAACCCATTAAACAGGACCATTTATCAGCTTGTAATCTCTTCCCCTAAATATCAGAGTTTTCAGTTATCCTTCAAATAACCAAAAAGAAGGGCGGAGAAACACCTTCCCCACCCTCTGGGCATGGGACGTCCCTCTCTTAAAGTGACTTCCTGCTGATTTGGGTCGTAGTAGACCTGTTTGGGGCCCGAACCCAAATGGAAAAATGGTTAAAAATGTTAGTACACTCCTTTTATGTTCAGTCCTTCTGTTCTCAGCTGTTTAGATGACCTAAGGAGTTTGTAGGCAGAGGCTGATCTTGCAGGCTTCACTGAGGTTCCGGCCGGGGCATTGTGTATTGTGCAAAAACAAGATTGTATTGGATTACATCGGTATTGATCTTTGTATATTGATACAAAATTAAGATTATAGTTGGCCACAATGGTACTGACCTGTAACCGAACTTTTAAATTATTATTTATTTAACTCTTATTT
>CAJQZJ010001638.1:16562105-16574892 GCA_907164525.1 Lophiomys imhausi | reverse complement strand
CAGCAGGACTCTCGGAGCTCTCTCATATCGGGGGCCCTCAGCACGCAGCTCTCTGGGCTCATCCACTTGTCCTTAAATAGGATCACTCCTTGTTCCACCTGCTTCAGCTTAATTTGGGCTCTGCCCACTTATCAGTTGAAAGCAATGCCAGGTCATAAAGTCTTTCCTTGTTTCACCTGGCTTCAACCTTGTTTTTCAGTCCAAAGAGACTCCCCTCATTTCACCTGACTTCATCCATAAGTTGATAAGCTAATTGCTCACAGCAGTTGATCTTCATGCCCCGAAATAAGAGACTGTATCCGAAACTTAGGTATTCACTAAATCTAACTTATATTAACCTATCAGCCCCTACACTGACCCTTGTATATGGACGTAATATTAAGATTGTATTGGACTACATAGGCATTGATCTTGGTATACTGATACATAATTAAGAGTATATTTAAGCCGGGCGTGGTGGCTCACGCCTTTAATCCCAGCACTTGGGAGGCAGAGGCAGGCGGATCTCTGTGAGTTCAAGGCCAGCCTGGTCTACAAAGCGAGTCCAGGACACCCAGGGCTGTTACACAGAGAAACCCTGTCTCGAAAAACCAAAAAAAAAAAAAAAACAAAACAAAACAAAAAAAAGAGTATATTTAACCACAATTGAATAGATCTTTGTATATTGATACAAAATTAAAGGTAACGCTTCCTAATGGTATCATACCTAGAGATACTTAAAATTAAAATGTGAAGCTCTGGCCTCTTGATACCAACCATCTAAAACGGTCTAGGATAGTTAAGTAAAACAAACTCCTAGTCATGCAAACATGTCACTTTGTTAGCTACTATGACAGTCTATCACAGATATTCTCTAAACTACCCAGTAATCAAGTTGCTAAGAGACAAGCAACATTTGCTTATCTAAATACAAGAGATGGATAGGGCATCTTCAAAAACCCCAAGAGATCTGCAGAATATGGCATTCAAACATGTTATCTTAAATTAAGATTTTCTTTTTTTTTTGATATCGAGACATATCAGCTCCTGACAGCACCCCCTATTCTACTCCAAGTAGAAGATAAGCATCGAAGAACCTCCACTGTAAGATGGTTGAATTAGTGGCAAGCCTATCTCTTAGCAGGAAAAAACCCCTTGCACCAGCTGCAGACAGACTGCTGTCCAAAAAGGACAAAACTTGGTAGCAGGGAAGTCGACAGCCTAACTCTGCCAAGACAGGGTAGGTAAGTCCTTCATAATCCCGGCTCTACAACAAATGTCTGTCAGAGAAACAGGACCCAAAGGCTGAAGACTGATGCAGGAATGTATGGAGAGAAAATGGGAACCGTCCAGGCAGTCACTGGTATGTCTTTTCTTAGTTTTGGAAGCTGCAGGCCCTGCACTTCCTATATAAGCAAATATATTTATCCCTCTCAGGTCTCTGAGGTGGTTGAAGAATAGACAGCTAGAGTCTCATAGTTAAATTTTGAGTTGTTTAGGAATGAAGAGGGTGTTATAGATCTAAGAAGTTACTCTTAAAAGTGTGTTGCAAGTTAGTATGAAAGTTGAGTCAGATATAGACTTTTAAACCCATGGAGATGGTTAGATAGTAGAATGCTAAAGTCAGGGGCCAAATATGTATAAACTGGACATTGGGAAGGTATACTGGGCCATTTAACTCTCATAAATGTGGCATATTTATATCTGTTGTTTTGTATAATATTTACTGTTGTGGGAGAAGGAGCCATCTGTTGGACTGAAAGGGGAAACTTCTGGGGGGAAGAGGGTGGAAGGGCGGGATAGGAAGGGGGAATAGGGAGGGGTTTGTGACTGAGATGTAACTTGAAGAAAAAAAAATAAAGTATTTAAAAATTAAAAAAAAAAGAAAAAAAAAAGGCATGGTGATCGACAGGTGGAGAACCACTGAGCTAGTGGAGTGTGAGGGTGCGGGGACACAGTTAGATACAGAGAATACGTTCTCATGTTTCCATAGTACCGTGGGGGTGGTTGTGATTTAAAATAGCCTATAGTGTATTTTGATGAAGGATTAGAAGAAAGGCATCTGAAGACTCTGAATACAAAGAGATTTTGTGTATAAAAAGACAGAAAAGCTAATTACTTGGAACTGATCCAACAGCTGCTGAATTAATCACGCCACACCCCGCAAATATGTTCAATTATCTTCTGCGAAAAGGAAAACAAATAGGGCTTTCTGTCTAGTTTGCTAGGCTTCAGGATGGAGGAAAGGATTGTCTCCTAGAGCCCTACAGTGGGAGGATAGGTAGTCTGGAAAAGCACGATTTCCAGTCCTGAGAACATAATTTTGAGGGTTGTGTTTACAACCTTGGCATTTCAATTATTTTCCAAATAAGGCCTCATTCATGGCACACGCGCAAACATACATCAATACACTCTGCCCATTTCCCATGTGCTCTCTGTCTGCACTGTGCATGAAGGGAAATGTAGTGCTGATTTCCAGGGAGTTTGTTCCAGTGGAAAAGGAATTCTTGGCTCTCATCCCATACAAATTACCTTATAAATCCTATGAAAATATATTTCCTTCTCCATATATAATCAAAAAGTCCTGAACTGAACTAAATTCACACCCAGAAGCGAACAAATCCCTGGGAGCCATTTTCCAACAAACTGTTTTTATTTCCGGGAATCCATCCCCCTACTTTGTGAAGAGATTCCTCTGAATTTATGAGTCCGTTCCTCTAGCAACTTTGGGCTAAGACTTTAGAGACGGATTTCAGAAACAGTCACACACATTTCAAGTAGCCTTGTTCACACAGCAGTATCTGACATACTTTTTAGTGTTCTCCAAAGCCATTTTCTTCTTCACTCCAGTCCCCATTTTCCCAATCCCTTTCCTTAATATTTAGACTTTCCTTACAAAGGCATCACATACTCATTAAAAAAATATAGACAAGCACAATAATAAAGTACATTCATGATTCAGCCAGAGATATTGACTATGAATGTTTTTAGAGTATTTTAAAATATTTGTTTAGAATGCATATGTTATTAATCTACCCATAGGAACCACATTTTAAATGCTATTATAACCAAGTGTGTTCAGCTAATCCAACAGTGTTTGACTGGTTGTAGCAGATTCCCTTACTATAAATACAGAGGAGAAAGAATAATTGGCTTAAAATGAATTGCACATAGTGCAAAATACATATGAAGGAATTTTGAATACTCATTTTGAGCAAATGCTAATTTTTACCAAATGCTTTTGCTCGTAGTTGAACATTTTTCTTACGTTTTGTCTCCAACCTTTCATATTTATGCTTTTTTCTCATACATTCTTTTTTCTTCTATTAAACACAAATATACATATCACCCTGGAAACTTATTTTTTGACTTCATAATATATAATGGACATTATTTCACATAAAAGAATACAGGCAGGTATAACTAAACTTTTGAATTGTAGATTTTAATCTTATTCAGCAATTAGAATGTATATATTCATTAAGTTAGTGTGTCATGTGGACAGATTCATTGATTGTTTATGGTAAACAGTCTCATGGGAATGACACTGTTGCTGTAGATAGATGTAGTGCAAAATAGTTTGCTGGAACTGATAATTCAACTGTAAAATGCTCAATATCTTTTCATATCTATCTCCATCAAGGCCAAACACTCAAGACCCAAAGGAAGTGAACAACTACCTAAACTTTTTACTATGATTTTACTTTTGAAAAGTATATTATGAAATAATAGCTTTAACAATGATCAATGAAGTGCATATTTTGGAAGTGATACTAGAGAGTAATTCAATTATTATATGAAAAGAATTCTAAACTAAAAGCTTTTCAGCTTGGATCCACTGTGTGAAATTTGTGATTTTTGGTTGTTGTAAAAGTATATTTTCTTTGACCATCTATCATTGTTTTTATGTAAGGCAAAAGATAAAAATTAAAAAACCCCCATTATTTATATTTTCTTTTGTCTTTTTGATGTTTCCTCTAAAACCAACAGTGAAACTTCTGTGATCTAATTATTTATGGAAGATGGAAAAATGTCTTGTACATGAGGGGACAGCACAGGTATAATATCAAACAAACAACAACAAATCCAAACAAACAAAATTCTAAAAGACGTACAGATGTTTTGTAACAATCATACCTGGTGCCAGTGATTCTCAGACTGTGAGTGTTTTAATTCCCAGGAAAACTGTACCATGTTTGGAGAATTTATTGTTCCTCTTTGGAGTTGCTGCTTGCGTCTAGTGAATCAAGTTCAGAAATGCTTTTGCTAAATGCCCTACAATGTGCAATACAGACTCTTACAATAAAGAATTACCCAGTTCCAGATTGTCAGCTGTGCCATGTGGGAACCCTGTGGCTCAGCCATGTCAACCAATTAGAGAATGAATACCCCAATTTGGGTGTTAGATTTGAAGACATCTGTCACTATTTAAACTAAGTCAGAAGTCCCTCTTGTTTAAGACTGGAATTCTGTCCATCCCCAAGTTTCTTTGGAAGACACTATGTAGGTGGCTTGGTGTAGCAAGTATCTATGTTGGACAAATTATGTTGGAAAGAGAGTTTGCTTACCCTGGAGTTCCATGTCATATATAATACAGAGTTGCTGTTCAGTATGAAATAGTCAGTTATATTTTGGTTTCTTGTCAGTCAACCACATTTCCATTGGTCTGACAGTTGTCTTAATCTTGAGGAAAATGATCTTAAAACCTTTACACTAATTCTTTGGTGTTGTCTGCTTTTAGTAGAGATGGAGACATAGATAGAAATTGATTATATTGTGTGTGTCCATTGACTGATGTCATTTTATTGCTTCACTAGTAAATTTCCACCTGGAGAATGGTCTATGCTTTTCTCATTAGAATTGTTTTCACTTAAGTTAATTTCTCATTTGACCTTTGGGCAAATTTAATAATTATTAAGACTGAAGAGAGCATTGCTATTCTTTATGTTATATAACATGAAAAAATGGCCTTACTTAGTTGGTCTGAGAGATGGAAGTTCTACTAAATTCATGAGCGCTTCCAGTAACAACAGGTGTCAGAAAACTGCTCTTCCATACTCTCGCCTAGCATTGGGAAAATATTTCATACTTGCATTAAAGAATTACAGGTTCGTATTTCTGATTTTATATGTCTATTTGCATGGGTTGCAGGTGTTCAGCTACTTGGTCAAATATTCTGTGTGTAATTAAAAAAATAAGATGGACATGTAAAATTGAAAACTATTTAAGGAAGATTGCCCTTTTTGTGGGTGGCTTATAATGATTATTAATGTGGGTGGGATTTGCCTAATCAACTGATGATTTGGATAGAACAAAAAATAGTCAATTGACATTGACTCCCCTGGTAAGAAGACTCCTAATGTCACCTGTGTAGTAGGAAATCAAATTCCTCCTGCCTTTGGATTCAGATTAAGGCATTGACTTTGTCTCCTTGAACATGCCATTTTTCAGAGTAGGGCTGTACAGTTGGCCTTCCTGCATCTTTACCCTGCAGATCTTGGAACATGTCTTCCTTCAGAATAACTTAAGCCAACTCCTTCTTTTCCTATAGATACAGAGATATAGATTCTATGGAGTCTATTTATTTGGAGATCCTAGGATACTATGTTGTTTATCTAAATAATAGTAATACCAATAATAATACTAATGCTAATAAAGCACAACAGAAATTTGTTAATCATTATAGTGGATATTTGTTATCGTTTCTGTGTAGCATCTTTCTCTTTTTGTTCTGGAATTTCTCTTTCAAAGAGTTGCCCCCTTTGTTGTAGCTATTGTGAAACAAACCCAGTTCCCAACTAGAGGTCAGAGTGGACATGGTGTATGAATCAGTCCACCTCATCTTTTCTCTACCCATGGTGATTTGTTTGTGAATGGGCACACAATCCAAACAAAACTAATCCGAATCTTTGGGCTTTCCTCCAGGATATTTTGAGGAAGGACTCTTTTCCTTTTGGGTAGGATCAAAGCCAGTCTGAGAATTAATCCAGGAAGCAGTGAACAGAGCCAGAAGATGATAAGACAGAATCTTGACTTGAAGCTCCTGGAACCAGCTTTGCCCAGAGGCATAGTTACTTCTAAAAGTTCCAGTTCCAATTCTTTTTTGTATTTTAGCTAATTTTATTTTATTTTTTTTAAATACTTTATTATTTTTTTCTTCAAGTTACATCTCAGTAACAAACCCCTCCCTATTCCCCCTTCCTATCCCGCCCTTCCACCCTCTTCCCCCCAGAAGTTTCCCCTTTCAGTCCAACAGATGGTTCCTTCTCTTATAACAGTAAGTATTATACAAAACAATAGATATAAATATGCCACATTTATGAGAGTTAAATGGCCCAGTATACCTTCCCAATGTCCAGTTTATACATATTTGGCCCCTGACTTTAACATTCTGCTATCTAACCATCTCCATGAGTTTAAAGGTCTATATGTGACTCAACATTCATACTAACTTGCAACACACTTTTAAATACTGAAAATGAATTATTATAATTTGCTGCATTTGGGCAGTCAAGTACTTTGAATAAACATGTCTTCTTGAAATTCATTAAGGCTGGGTAAGTAAACACTATTTTCTGTTATACAGACAAATATATTGTAATTAAGAAAAATCAAATGTTTAAAGTCATGACCGATAAGTATCAAAGAACAGGGTTGTCCACACATAGGGTGGCTAAAATCTTCCCCAAGATTCACTTGCTTAATTTAGTGGCTTATTTGGGTCAGTGAGGAGATGAATAAACTCAGTCAGATAAAGAAGTATCCTAAGAAATATTATTTCCCCATTTAAGAAATTGAGAAAAACTTAAAAAAACAAAGTCATTCACCTAAGGTAGCATAGTAGTAGATCTACTACTATATGGTAGGCAGAATTGTATATGGTGGGGCATTTAAGTTTAAAAGCAAATCTACCACAGATGTGTGGCTTATTCCTTTAACACCATGATAACAAAAATTCTAAAAGATGAAAAACTTTTTGTTAGCTAATAATTTCAAAGGGTTTAATGTATAATAGCATGGACGCCTTGCTTTGGGCCTGAAGTATGACATGTCATAGTGGTAGGAGTGTGTGGAGAAGCTACTCACCTCATTGTTGCCAGAAAGCATATAGGAAGAGGACATGGACAAGGTATCTTTCAAATGTCATGCCTGCAGTTATCTGCTGCCTTCAATGAGACCCTATCTCTCACCATCACCACACAATACCATCAAAATAGAACTCATGAATAGGTTAGGCCATTGTTTAGAATGGAGCCTTCATGGTCCATTCACCTCTTCACTGGCTATACCAACTAGAGACTGACTAAGACTTTACCATAGAAGTCTTTAGGAGGAGGGAACTTCATATACAAACCTTAAAGATGCTACATCATTATTTTTTTGTGTATAAATGGGGAAATAGGGGTAAAAAGTTAACATTCTATCATCAATTGCTAACAGTAATTTTAAACATTGAATTTTCTGACTCTCAGAACTTTTCAGAGTAGTCAGTTGTTTTTGGTCAGCTGAGAATTGGGAATATGTCCTTTTTGCAGTCCAGTGGCAATTCATGGATGTCGACTCTAGATTCTAGAGGCTAAGGAGAAGGCCTTCCACTGAAGTGATGAGCAAGACTTTACTCCTTAGTCAGTGCTCCAGTCATCGTGGTCCTACATTGTGAATCAATTATGACAAACTTGGGTGGAGACTGCAAAGGCTTCATTTAACTGTGACATCATATCCTTATTTTTATGGAATTCTTAAATATAGTGAGAATGCACTCTTGTTACTACATGTATGTTAGTTTGGAAAGAATAAACATCTTAAATATAATTGAGATCATACAATTTCATATATGACACTATGAAAGAGTCTTATGAATACACAAAGACCACAAGAGCATTTAAGACATAGGTTCTCAACATTTGTAATTCTATGGCCCTGTAATACAGTTCCTGTTGTTGTGGTGACCCCAGTCATAACATTATTTTTACTGGTACTTCATACCTGTAATTTTGCTATTGTTATGAATCGTAATGCAAATATCTGATAGACAGGATGTATTTTTATTGTTACAAGTTGACCCAAAGGGGTGCCCCCAAATTGAGAACCATTGATATAAAAGGTCCCAGCAGTAGTCTCTTCATGATATAGTTTAGTGTGATAACTTGATTTGCCTCTAACAGAGTTTTGACCCCGTCTCTTGGGATACATGTTGTGACTTCCTCAGGAAACTTAACAACTTCAATTCTCTACTGCTAAATGAGAAGAAATATGTTAGTGTCATCAGAATGAGATAGAAATATTGAAAATATTGCTTTTATGCTGTAATGGCATAGTAATAAGTAGAAAATTATGTTTTATGTATAGACAGGGGATTTCAAGGTATCCATGTTGAACATCTATCTTCTATGACTGATGGTACAAGTTGTCTAGTTGCTCCAGATGAGAGATTAAAGACTGTTCTTCACTCACTGGATAACCTGTAGAACTTTCACTACAAGCACTGCCCTGGTAAAGGCTTACAAATTTGTTCTATAACTCCTGTGGTTATTAGTGTAAATGGACACCAACACACAGACTGGTTGTTCAGCACATACTGTATTTTGTTTCTAGTAAGCAAATGAGGCCATAGAAGAGGAGAGGCAGCAATGGTTAGTCTTTGGCTACCATCACGAAGGGAGAAAAGTTTGAGATTATCTTTTGCCCGGTCTTTGTAGGGACAGATGAAAACCATGCCAAAGACGCAAGTATTAGAGAAAACTACACAAAAAGGAAAGTTTGCATTAACATAACTTTTGTGAGCTACTCTACCAAAATCTCTAGACTGTCCCTTTGGTGAAGTGAAGGAGAGAATAAAAGAAGAGGGGGAGGGGATAGTGATGGAAGAGGAGGAGGAAAAGGAAGAGGAGAGGGAGGAGGAAAAGAAGAGGTGGAAGAAGAGGATAAGAAGAAGTGGAAGAGGAGGAAAATAAAAGGTCATGCTGATGGTGGTGGTGGAGGAGGAGGAAGAGCATAAAAAGCAAGCAGGAATTTCCTTCTGTTTTCTTTTGGTAATGATATGGCAGGGAGTTTTTAGTTTAACTGTTAGCTGCTGTGTGGAGGCATGGATTAGAGTCTTTCCTCAACATTTGGTAGAAGATCACTCAGCTATCCCTGTGGAGAGAAGTGTGATTATTGGTGTTTTCCTTAACACCCAAAGTCATTAGGGTTGAAATGGCAGAAATCTCATTCGCTAATCAGCACCACAAAACCTTGAATTTCTTGTGATGTCCTTGTAGAATAGATCCATTCTCCCTCAGGAGTTGTCTAATGCCTTTGCTGGGGAAACTTCTATGGTAATAGTTGTCTGTACTGCCAACACTTACATCCGGGGGCCCATGTCATTCATTCTGGTCAGGACCATGGTGACTCTGACTTCCTTTCTGTTGTCATATGTATCATCTTCCTGAAATGTTTAATCACTTATTAGTCACTGCATTTAATCCCTGCCTTAACAGCAACCTCTTATGTTTATTATGGTCAATCCTGACTCAGAAAGAACATCTTTTCATTTGTTCTTGGTTTGCTTTTAAAGCTCTCTGAACAATAGAGTGAATGGGTAATACATTCTCAACTACTCACTGCATAAGTCTTATAAAACATAGTACTTATCTTTTTCTAGCATGTGCTAGAAGTTGTGATTTTTTTTTTTACCATCATGCTTAGTTCTCTATGAACAATTACCACTGTGTTAATCTAATGCACTTAAAATTAAATGAAGCCATTTTCTCTCTTCTGGTGAATTTCACATTGTTTTTCCTTGTGTAGCTCAGCACTGAGCTATTTTTTTTTTTTTTTTTTTTTTAGCAGCGACTTCTCATTGTTAATTTCCTGAGCTCACAGCCCCTCCAAAATTTCTCTTTGTGGTAATGAGCTTCTGTGTGGACTGTGTCAGAAAATGCCTTTTGTTTCTATTATCCTGATTCTCTTTATATCCAAAATAGATTCTAGTCTTTCTGTACCATATCCCTTACTTCTGCATTATTTTCAGGCTTGATTACTATGCTTTTTCTATTACTATTCAAAGTTTTAAATGTCGAAGAGGCCAAAGTTACTTCAGATCTCTTTTGATTTGTCATGTTTAGCTCAGTTAGCACTCTTTCTGAAAAGTGCCTAGGAATACCCTCTATGGACAAGGAATGTCCTTAATTTCCTTGATTTGAAAATCAGGAAAATCTGAATCAAAATCTCCATTTTACTCTTAATAGTTGTATGAATGAACACATTTCTTAGTCAAATGTTTCTCCTCTGTGTTGTGGGGATTAGATTATTATTCATATTATGCTGGGCATGTCTACATGTTTATATACATGTCCCTGTGTTTAGGCATTGTATGTATATCTGTGATCTGTTCATCTATCTCTTTGTATTTTGTATGTGTGTATATATATTTCATGTGTTTATATATGCATATATATGTGCATGTTTGTGAATTTATATTGCTTTAGTGTATATTAGATATGCATTTGTGTGCATATAAACACATGCATTAAAATGTACAGTTATTTATTTATTTATCATCCCATATAGTTGTATATGTAGTCTGGAACCTTTGATTAGCAATGCACACTAGCAATTATTACAATAAACAACACCAACCAATTGTGGCCACAATAATTGCATATGACACTGTGTTATATCAGAGATTGTCTTAAATAGTACCTGGCAAGATGAATATTCTCCTCGGCCTCTCCAGTAAATGTTGATAAAACAGGAAATAATATAACCCTAGCATGATTTGAACTTTATAAAGTACCTTGGTCCCCATGATTCCCAGGGATTTCTGACTGTTTACTAACCTTTTATAATTCTAAAGTTTTGCTACAGATCCATCCAATCTCTTTGGCATACAGTTTAAAGAACTGAACTGCTTTCACCTTTTCAAAAATGGAAACATTTATTTGCCCTTTACTCACCTGCCAGCAAGACATCTGTTCTCTACAGTTCTTCAAAGATGACTATTTATGCTCCTGTGATGTCATCTGAGCTTGTGGAGTGGAGACTTCTTTGGTCTTCAAAGTTCTTTCAAATATACATTAAAAAAAAAAAACTTTCTTACCTAGCTTAGACTTTAATTTCTTCCTCTCAATATTTTCTTTCTTCTTTCTAATCTAACAGTTAACATTCTTAACCCATACAGTAATCAAAATTCTTGGATTAAAAATTCAAGAAGTCCAATTTGAAGTCTTGGCATAAGACAATTAATGTACCTGAGGATTCTGAGGTTAATTCATTGAGTCATGACTAAATTCAGAGATGCAGAGAGTATGTTCAGAACCTCAGTTTTCTGGCCATATTTGAACTCCCATTCTCTCTCTGTCTATGCATTTCTCTATGATAGATAATATGGATCCTGGATTTTATTCAACTCAGTAATTAAGTCACTCTCTTTCATTTTCAATATCTATGTACTAAAAGTCAAGTTGCATTTCTGTTGGGCTCTGCTTCATATCCATGGTCAGGGATGGCTTGGGTGCTGTGGCTAATTACAACCTCAGGAGAAGTGGGAGGATTTAGGGTGGCCTATGAAATAATTGTGTGCTAGGATAGGGAAAAGATTTGTTTCCTGTCTGCCTTCTATAAACCTTACTGTCCTCAAATCTTTCTGTTGCTATTTATACACCTTCAGAAACCAATATTTCACCTTCCTTGACAATTGTCATAGGTTATAATGTTTCATTAGTATTATTTTTATTTGCTGTGATTGAATTTTGGTACTTTTTTGATAAATGACATCTTTAAATTATTTATCTTTGTAGAACAGCTAAATAAATACCAATGTGGTTTCTTAGCTACCTGTCCATCATCTTCCATAGTTAGACTTTTGGGTCTGTGTGGCTAAAAGGCTAGAGATATGTGCTTTTGAAGTGGCTGAATAAGTGGCTGTACTTGTGTTCTTTATGAATCTCTAAAGTGCTCATTTAGACTGTAGGATGTCTCTAGCTTTGTTTATGTACAGAATTTTGCCTATCAAAGATTGTAGGGTACTATGATTGTTCTTTTTTAAAAAAATGTTTATTTATTACTTCAGGTTACATCTCCATCACAGTGTCCTCTTTCTACCCTTCCAAGTCCCGCCCTCACACCCTCTACCCCTATCCTTTCCATTCCATTCCTCTGGAGTGATATGTCCCTACATATCAGTCCCCCGCCCCAGTTCAGCAGTCATATGAGGGCCAAGAGCCTTCTTATACACTGGAGGCCTACAAGGCAGCACCACCAGGGGAAAGTGTCTCATTGACAGGTAACAAAGTCTATGTTCCTGTTCCCTTTGATGCACTGGTTTTAACACAGTTATCCTGCGCTATATGTCTAAAATCCAATTATAAGCGAATAGATGCCATGTGCATCCTTCTGAGTCTGGGTTAGCTCACTCAAGATGAGCTTCTCTAGTTCCATCCATTTGGCTGCCAATCCAGGATTTCGTTGTTTCTGATGGCTGAGTAGTATTCCATTGTGTAGATTTATCACAGTTTTCTTTATCCATTCCTCTGTTGAGGGACATCTGGGTTGTTTCCAGTTTCTAGCTATTACAAATAAGGCTGCTGTAACCGAACTTTTAAATTATTATTTAACACTTATTTATTTATTACTATATTCACTTATAACAAACACCAACAATTTCTTAACTATTAATCCTATAAATTCTTACAACCCCTTTAACCCATCCACTAAACTTATTGATAATTATTTTTCTAACCTTTTAGAATGATACAGTCTCTGGGGCAGGTCCTCAGTCATCAGGAACACAGTCTTTGTTGTAGATTCTTTAACGCACTTAGCAGTC
>CAJQZJ010001638.1:16543471-16561705 GCA_907164525.1 Lophiomys imhausi | reverse complement strand
TCTTATATTTAGATAAGCAAATATTGCTTGTCTCTTAGTAACTTGATATCTGAGTAACTTAGAAAATAACTGTGATAGACTGTCATAGTAACTAACAAAATGACACGTTTTCATGACTATTAGTTTCTGTTTCTTAATTATCCTAAACAGTTTATGTCGGTTGGTAGCAAGAGGTCAAAACTTGACATTTTATTTTTAAGTATTACTATGAACAATACCTTTAAGAAGCGTTACCCTTAATTTTGTATCAGTATACAAAGATAAATACCAATGTGGCCAAATATAATCTTAATTTTGTATCAATATACAAAGATCAATACCGATATAGCCCAATACAATCTTAATTTTACATCAATATACAAGGGTCAATATCATTGTGGCCAAATATAATCTTAATTTTGTATCAATATACAAAGATCAATACTGATGTAGCACTATAAAATCTTAATTTTGCATTAATATACAATGATCAATACCAATTTAGCCAAATATAATATTAATTTTCTATCAGTATACAAAGGTATAAGGCCACATTCAATAATCTGTCCTTTTTTCTTGATCTTTCCTATACTATGTGTATGTCCCATTTTTCTCAAGTCTGTTCACTCCTATATAGGAGAGAAAGAAGGATACAGAAAAGAAAAAGAGAGAAGTCCCTGGGTCTAACCTCCAAAACCCATTGAACAAGACCATTTAACAGCTTGTAGTCTTTTCCCCTAAATAACAAAATTTTCTATTATCTATCAAATAACCAAAGTGGGGGGAACACCCTCCCCACCTTCTGGGGATGGGATGTTGTTCTCTTAAAATGACTTCCTGTTGATTTGGGATGTAGTAAACCTGTTTGGGGCCCAAATAAGAATGGAAAAATGGTTAAAAATGTTAATAGAATCATTTGATGTTCAGTCCTTTTGTGCTCAGCTATTTAGATGTCCTAATAAGTTTGTAGAAAGAAGCTGATCTTCAGAGCTTTACTGAAGATCTGGCTGGAGTAGTCTGTGGAGCTGAACGATCTTAGCGATTTTGAGTTGTGGTTGTAGACTTTTGAGGAAACTGCTATTGAGGAAATCTGCAAGGCTGGATCATCTGGGCCACTGGTCTTCTTTGGTGTCTGATCTGTTTTCTGCTGAAGTTTCCGATGTCCAGTTGTCCCTGGATTCCTTGAATGGATGCTTTAAATCTCCTGGAAAGATAAGAACAGAGCCCTGCCCTAATCCTAACTCTGGGACAATTACCTTTTTTTTGGAGGGGAGGGTAGGGGGTCAGGTAATATTTTTCCTGGAGCAAATTTGGTTTTTTGACAATATATAAAGTATTACCTTTCAATCCGGATTAAAGAAGAAATTATTTTGCTATTTTGGAGCTAAACAAAACTTTAGTGTATATATTTTGAGATCTCAAAGGACAATTTGTTTGAATTGCAGCCTGCCTTTTGTAAGTAGCTTTTAAACTTAAATCTTTCCAAATCCTTTGTGCCTGTCTCTGCATTCTAAGTATTGGGATCAAAGACATGTGGTTCCCAATTGATGGGATTAAAGATGTGCTCCTCCACCCCTGGATCAAAGTTTTTCTCTGTTTAGAGCTTGTTTTGTATCAGGCGGCCTTGAGCTCTGAGATCTGCCTCCTTTCTGTCTCTAGTGTGTTGGGATTAAGGGTGTATTCTTCCCCAATGATGGGACTAAGGGTGTGCACCATCACCACTCGGTTTCTTGTAACTCTAGAATTTATAAGACAACTAACTCTTTAGTGATCCTCCTGTCTCTACTGGAGGTAAAGGCATGGGCTAACACCATGCATTATTTTACCTTAGCTCTAAGTTTTTTTAACTCTTGGAGGTTTGTAAAACCAGGTTGAACAGCTGTCACCTTTAATTTATTTACAGTGTTTTAAACCTGTTACCTGCTTTTTAATGCCAAACCATGGAAGTAGCCTATACCTCTACAAAAAAACCAAAAAACCAAAAACAAAAAAAAAAAATTTTTATGCTGCTATCAAATTTGTGTAATCTCTGTAGCCACCTGCAGTCTAACATTCTAATCTGAAATTAGGGCCATTTTCCTTTCATGCCAGTAAGGCAGTTATACCTTTGGTAAATTATAGTTTGAAGATTTTATATTGTATTTTTATTATATTTTTAAGCTTATTAACTCTTTTCTTTAAAAAGTATTATTTACTCTAGAACATAGTTTCCTCCCTCCTCCCCTCTTGGCCCCTCCCTTCCTCTCTCCTTCCCTCCCTCCCTCCCTCCTTGTTCCTCTACTTGGTACTTTCCTCTCCTCAGATGAGGTGGGCCCTCACATATCATACTCCCTCAGATCTTGCGTCATGTGAGGCCCAAGAGCTTCCACTCGTACTGGAGCTTGATAAGGCACACCATCTAGGGTGTGGGGTTCCACTAACCTGCAGCAGATTCAGTGACTCACTGGTGGGTAGAATTTTTCCTAGGATAGATATGCTAGGTTCCTATCTATTTGAGTGTGGGTTGTAGGATAGTTATCCTCTGATGTATGGTTAATATCCATTTATAAGGGAATTCATACCATGTTTATCTTTCTGGGACTGCGTCAGCTCACTTAGGATGAGCTTTTCTAGTTCCATCCATTTGGTTTTGATTGCATGATTTGCTCATTTCTGATAGCTGTATAGTATTCCATTGTGTAAATGTACCACAGTTTTTTTATCCATTCTTTAGTTGAAGGACATCTGGGTTGTTTCCAGTTTCTGGCTATTACAAATAAAGCTGCTATGAACATTGTTGAGGCAATGTCCTTGTGATTTCGTTTCAAACCTTTTGGATATATGCCCAAGAAGGATATGGCTGGGTGTTGAGGTAGATTTATTCTCAATTTTCTAAGATATCTCCAGATTGATTTCCAAAGTGGTTGCACAAGTTTGCAGTCCCACCAGCAATGGGGGAGTGTTCCCCTTTCTCCGCATCCTCGCCAGCATGTGCTATCATTTGAGTTTTTGATCTTAGCCATTCTGACAGGTGTGAGATGGAATCTCAGAGTTGTTTTAAGTTGCATTTCCCTGATAACCAAAGATGTTGAACATTTCCTCAAATGCCTCTCAGCCTTTAGAGATTCCTCTTCTGTGAATTCTCGGTTTAGCTCTGTACCCCATTTATTGATGGGGTTATTTGATTTTTTGGTGTTTAATTTCTTCAGTTCTTTATATATTTTGGATATTAGCCCTCTGTCAGATGTTGGGTTGGTGAAGATCCTTTCCCACTCTGTAGGCTGCTGTTTTGTTCTAAGGACAGTGTCCTTTGCCTTACAGAAGCTTTTCAATTTTATAAGGTCCCATTTATTGATTGTTTGTTTTAGTGCCTGAGCTATTGGTGTTCTATTCAGGAAGTTGCTACCAGTGCCAATGATTTCAAGGCTTTTTCCCACTTTCTCTTCTATTAATGTTAGTGTGTCTGGATTTATGTTGAGTTCCTTGATCCACTTAGACTTAAGTTTTGTACATGGTGATAAGTATGGATCTATTTGCATTCTTCTACATGTTGACATCCAGTTAGACCAGCACCATTTATTGAAGATGCTTTCCTTTTTCCATTGTATGTTTTTGGCTTCTTTATCAAAAATTAAGTGACCATAGATGTGTGGGTTTATTTCTGGGTCTTCAATTCGATTCCATTGGTCAACTGGTCTGTTTCTATACCAGTACCATGCTGTTTTTATTACTATTGCCCTGTAGTACAGCTTGAAATCCGGGATGGTGATACCTCCAGATGTTCTGTTATTGTACATGATTGATTTAGCTATTCTGGGTCTTTTGTTATTCCATATGAAGTTGAGAATTGTTTTTTCCAGATCTGTAAAAAATTGAGTTGGTATTTGGATAGGAATTGCATTGAATCTGTATATTGCTTTTGGTAAGATTGCCATTTTTATTATGTTGATCCTACCTATCCATGAACAAGGGAGATCTTTCCATCTCCTGATATCTTCTTCAATTTCTTTCTTCAGGGTCTTGAAGTTCTTATCATACAGGTCTTTCACTTGCTTGGTTAGAGTTACCCCAAGGTATTTTATATTATTTGTGGCTATTGTGAAGGGTGTTGATTCCCTTATTTCTTTCTCAGCCCATTTATCTTTTGTGTAAAGAAGGGCTACTTATTTTTTTGAATTGATTTTGTATCCGGCCACCTTGCTGAAGGAGTTTATCAGCTGTAGAAGTTCTCTGGTGGAATTTTTGGGGTCACTGATGTATACTATCATATGATCTGCAAATAGGGATACTTTGACTTCTTCCTTTCCAATTTGTATCCCCTTGATCTCTTTTAGTTGTCTTATTGCTCTAGCTAAAACTTCAAGTACTATGTTGAAGAGATATGGAGAGATGGGCAGCCTTGCCTTGTCCCTGATTTTAGAGGAAATGCTTTAAGTTTCTCTCCATTTAGTTTGATGTTGGCTATTGGCTTGCTGTAAATTGCCTTTATTATGTTTAAATATGGTCCTTGTATGCCTGATCTCTCTAAGACTTTTATCATGAAAGTGTGCTGTATTTTGTCAAAAGCTTTTTCAGCATCCAATGAGATGATCATGTGGTTCTTTTCTTTCAGCTTGTTTATGTGGTGGATTACATTGATGGATTTTCTAATGTTGAACCACCCCTGCATCCCTGGGATGAAGCCTACTTGATCATGGTGTATGATACTTTTGATGTGATCTTGGATCCGGTTTGCAAGTATTTTATTAAGTATCTTTGCATCCATGTTCATAAGGGAAATTGGTCTGAAATTTTCTTTCTCCGTTGGGTCTTTGTGAGGTTTAGGTATCAGGGTAACTGTGGCCTCATAGAATGTGTTTGGCAGTATTCCTTCTGTTTCTATGTTGTGGAAGAGTTTGAAGAATATTGGTGTTAGCTCTTCTTTGAATATCTGGTAGAATTCTGTGCTGAAACCATCTGGGCCTGGGCTTTTTTTGGTTGGAAGACATCTAATGACTTCTTCTATTTCCTTAAGGGTTATAGGACTGTTTAATTTGTTTACCTGTTCTTGGTTTAACCTTTGTAGGTGGAATCTATCAAGAAAATTGTCCATTTCATTTAGATTTTCCAATTTTGTGGAGTACAACTTTTTGAAGTAGGACCTAACAATTCTTTGGATTTCCTCAATGTCTGTTGTTATTTCCCCCTTTTCATTTCTGATGTTGTTGATTTGGGTATTTTCCCTCTGCCTTTTAGTTAGTTTAGCTAAGGGCTTGTCTATTTTGTTGATTTTCTCAAAGAACCATCTCTTGGTTTTGTTGAATCTTTGTATTGTTCTTTTTGTTTCTAAGTTGTTGATTTCAACCCTGAGTTTGATAGTTTCCTCTCGTCTGCCTCTATTGTGAGTGTTTGCTTCTTTTTGTTCTAGCTCTTTCAGGTGTTCTTTTTGGGTGGCTAGTATAGGAATTCTCCAGTTTCTTTTTGGAGGCACTTAGATCTATAAACTTTCCTCTTAGCACTGCTTTCAATGTGTCCCATAAGTTTGGGTATGTTGTGCCTTCATTTTCATTGAGTTCTAAGAAGACTTTAATTTCTTTTTTTATTTCTTCCCTGACCCAGAGGTCATTGAGGAGAGAGTTGTTCAGTTTCCATGTTTTTGCACGCCCTTTGTTGTTTTGGTTATTGTTGCAGCCTAGCTTTGTTCCATGATGGTCTGATAAGTTACAAGGAGTGATTTCAATTTTCCTTAATCTGTTGAGGCTTGCTTTGTGACCGACTATATGGTCGATTTTGGAGAAGGTTCCGTGAGGTGCCGAGAAGAAAGTGTATTCTTTTGTTTTGAGGTGAAATGTTCTGTAGATATCAATTAGGTCCACTTGATTCATGACATCTGTGAGGTTCATTATTTCTCTGTTTGGTTTCTGCATCATTGATCTGTCCAGTGGTGAGAGTGGTGTGTTGAAGTCTCCCACTATTAATGTGTGAGGTTCAATGTGGGATTTGAGCTTTAGTAGTGTTTCTTTAATGAATGTGGGTGGTCTTACATTTGGGGCATAGATGTTTAGTATTGAAATTTCATCTTGGTGGATTTTTCCTTTGATGACTATATAGTGTCCTTTCCCATCTCTTTTGATTAATGTTGGTTGAAAATCCAATTTGTTGCATACTAGAATTGCTACTCCAGGTTTTTTCTTGGGTCCATTTGCTTGGTATATCTTTTTCCAGCCCTTTACTTGGAGATAATGTCTATCTTTTTTGCTGAGGTGTGTTTCTTGTAAACAGCAGAATGTGGGATTCTGTTTTTGCATCCATTCTGCTAGCCTGTGCCTTTTTACTGGGGAATTGAGTCCATTGATGTTGAGAGATATTAATGACCAGTGATTGTTACTTCCTGCCATCTTGATGTTGGTGGAAATAGTGTGTGAGTGAGCTTCTTTTCTTTTGGTTTTGCTGCAGGCATGTTATTTGCTTCCTGTGCTTTCTTGTGTGTAGTTAACCTCTTTGGGTTGAAGTTTTCCTTCCAACATCTTCTGTAGAGCTGGATTTGTGTATAGATATTGTTTGTATTTAGCTTTGTCATGGAATATCTTGTTTTCTCCATCTATGTTGATTGACAATTTTGCAGGGAATAGTAGTCTGGCCTGGCATTTGTGGTTTTTTTTAGGGTCTGCAAGATGTCTGTCCAGGCCCTTCTGGCTTTTAGAGTCTCTGAAGAAAAGTCAGGTGTGATTCTGATAGGTTTGCCATTATATGTTATTTGACCCTTTTCCCTAGCAGCTTTTAAAATTCTTTCTTTGTTCTGTACATTTAGTGTTTTGATTATTATGTGGCAGGAATATTTTCTTTTCTGGTCTAATCTATTTGGGGTTCTGTAAGCTTCTTGTACACTTATAGGCATCTCTTTTTTTAGATTTGGGAAATTCTCTTCAATGATTTTGTTGAAGATATTTTCTGGTCCATGGAGGTGGGACTCTTCTCTTTCTCCTATTCCTATTATTCCGAGATTTCGTCTTTTCATTGTGTCCTTGATTTCCTGAAGGTTTTGTGTCCGGACTTTTTTAGATTTGACATTTTCTTTGACAGATGTTTCAATTTCTTCAATTTTATCCTCTGAGCCTGAAATTCTTTCTTCCATCTCTTGTATTCTGTTGGTGGTGCTAGTGTCTGTAGTTCTGATTCTTTTCTTAAGGTTTTCCAGTTCTATGGATGTCTCGATTGGATTTTCTTCATTGCTTCAACTTCCCTTTTCAGGTCTTCCATTCCTTTAAGTGCTTTATTCATTTCCATCACCTCCTTTGCAGTACTTTGTTGTTGCTCTCTGAGGTATTTGATTTCCTCCCTTAGGCCTTCTATTATTAATATAAGCGTAGGATTAAGGTCATTTTCCTTTGCTTCAGTTGGTTTCAGCTGTCCAGAGTTGTCTGTAGCATTATTGCTAGGATCTGGAGACATCCTATTGTTTTTTTTTTTTTTTTTTTTTTACCATGTTCTTGAGCTGACCTTTTGTCATCAGATGGACCCAGGTGTTATCTGTTTGTTTCTTTTGTTACCTGACCTTGTTGCTCAGGAAAACTCCCTGCCCTGGGGGTTGGCTGATCCTGAGATCCTGGTGTTTACCTCCAGATGATGGGCAGATTCCTGTAATAGACTGACTGGCTCTCGGAGAGTGGCTGCTGCTCTCCTCAACTGCTTGTGATCCAATTGGACCAATATAGAGGGGATTGGAGTGGGGAGAGGGCTAGCCTCTGAGGACCTGGGAGCTGACAGGTCTCTTCAGAAAGGCAGGTAGAGCTGTGGTTGGGTCTGTGTTCTCCTCTCACTGACCCAGTCGTTCTGGCTCCCCAGCTAGGCTGACTATGCAGGCAGGGAGCTCCACCCACAACAGATGCTGGCCTCAGTGTGCCTGTTGCTGACTGCCTCAGATGCTTGGGTACTAGGGTGAGTGACCCACCCGCCTCAGTATTTGTGGAGAACACACAGTCGTGGGCTCTGTTTGCAGGCAGTCTTGGTTCCTAATTGCTTTGCTGTGACTGGGTTAGGTCTCTGCCTCTCCGCTACAGTGCACACTGTGCCGCCATGTTAGAAATCCGGAAAAAAAATAATCTCACTTACCTTTGCTCTTGTGGTGCGGCTGTTTTTCCCTCTTGGGTGTACAGGTCCGAGTGCAGGCTGGATATCAGACAGGCAGGGCCGCTGGTCTGTGGCTGGAGCCGTGGGCTGCATCTGCTTCTGGGCTAGATCTCTAGCCAGAGCTCCTCTCCAGCCTGGTGCTGGAGCTGGCTGATCTTAGGGTGGTGTTCCTGGGAACTGCATGGGCTGTTTTACCTGGTGACCGGTCTCAATGTTCGCTGTGGGAATTCAGTAAACCATCTTTGTTTCACTGTAGGCTAGGAGACCTAACATTCACTCCACAGTGACTAATCTCATTCACCTACTACTCAGATGCACTGCTCTATGGTTGGCGCCATCTTGGATCTCCCCCAATATCAGTTTTATACTCCTTTCTTTTTTCTCTTTCCAAGTCTCTTTATGATTATGCCATCCCTGACATGAGGATTTTTGCAAAGAGATATATTTTTTATACCAAATAATATTTCTTTTGCACAGTATGGTACATTCCAAAAGAAACAACTCTTTATGAATCTTATTTTGACAAGGTGAAAAATGTCTATAAGTGATAATGGCTTTTAAGCATAAAATTATGTTTGATATAATAGTATTCAAACAATTAAGAATCTAACTGATATATCCTACTTTCCCCTAAATTATTGTCTGATGTAAATTAGCAGACACACTCTGCATGGATTTCATGCTTAGTCTTACCTATGCATTTCTGTCTCTTATTTTCTCTGTTCAGTCACTTTGAAATTCCTTAAAAAGAGACTGAGAAATGTTCAGTTCTTCTCTTTACCAAAATAGATCAGATCTTATTTCAGTGACTGGAAAATCAAATTTTTCCCTCGTTGTATTGGGACTATGTGCTATCAAGTACTATTTAAAATAAGTGGACCCATAGGTTGGATTTGCTTAACTTCTTTAGGGTTCTAAAGTTTTTTTTTTTTTTTTGTATGAGAAACCCAGTTTTGGTTATGACTGGGTTTCAGCTTGACTGAGTATATACCACACGCTCAGATCTTGTCACATCTACAGAATGTGCCTGTGTGGAGCTTTGAACGACTTCCTGATCTAGGAGGCAGTAGAATTGGAGCTAGCAGCAGCTGGCGGAGTGGACTGCTGTTGCAGATCTACTCTACATGAGTTCTGTGTCAGGATACTGAGCCAGTTGTTTTTCTGGTTATAATTCTGTCATGGATTTTGTTTTGTTTTTGGTCTTTCATGGTGGGTAGGTACATAAAACTGGTACTGAAAATATAAAATTTTGTAAAGCTCCACAGCTTCTGTTCCAAATGCCTATTCTAACTTTATAGATGTTCATCGGGTTGTATGGACTTTAGGTATGGGTAATTTGGATGCAAGATGGTTTATAATAAGATTTAAAAATTAAGACATATTAGAACATTATTGATGTGTCAGATTTTGGTTCACGTAGAAACACTGCATGTTTAACCCCACACTGGACTTCAGAAAAACCAAACTCTTCTACCAAAAGATTGTTACTTGTTATTTTAAACACCATAAATGTAGAATATTTATGAGTACTGTTAACCAAAATAATTGTTATTACTTAACTGTAACACACAAAGATATGATTACAATAAGAGTTTACCTATTTTTAGGACTTCTTGAAGAACAAAATTAAAAATATTTTTAAAGTGGAAACAGTATCCTTGAAAAACACATAAACAATAATGTCATAGCCAAGCCTCAGGAACAAAATAAAAGGAAATGTCATTTGCTATGTTTAATTGCCAACTGGGGAGCCAAAACCAACCATATGTAATGGAATTTCATTGTATGGCAATGGAATTTCCCCCAGAGTTTTATTTAAAACTTTAGCGTAATTTGAACTCAGTAAAGGAAATGGCCTGTCCAACATCCGAGTCAGCATTTTAAGTAAATATGTTAATTTCTGAGCTCAACAAAGAGAAAAAATTTAGTCTAACTGCATTTTCGATTTATAATATTGTTTTTGTTCCATTAGTTTTGAACCGTGAGATGAAACCTGAGTGTTTTGATTGGTTATATTTATGTTCTCTAAATGGCCTTGGGGTGGTTTACTTGATGACTGGACACAGGAAGAAGGGTAGCCAGGTAGTCCTTAAGTTAATCAATGATAGCTCAGTGTTAGCACAAAGATTAGTAAAAATCATAACAGTAATTATTTTGAATTTGTGTTTTGTTTTATATTTCAAAAGGATAAACCACAGACTCTATAGTTTGTTTTATAAAGAGGCTTGATATGTGTATGTAGATGGATAAGCATGGAGCATGAAGAAGTAAACCAGAGAATCCACTTTCAAACTGCCCTCATCTCCATCTCCCCATTTAGAAGGACTGTTTGAACAGCACACTGTTCATTGAACATGATGAACTGGCAAGCTTAAATATGTTTTAGAAATGCCAAGGCTGCCTCAAAGTTGATGATTCGAAGTCACATTTTTACATGGTTCCTTGTTGGGTGCTGTGCACGCTGAAGTTTGAGCAGTATTATTTCATAGATTTTTTTTTGAATTGATGTTGAAATTTTTTCTTAAGTCATTCAAACAACTGTTTCTTTCTGTTAATTGTTGGAATACATGCTAGTAGAAAATACTTAGCATTCAGAGAAATAAAGTCCATTACAGAAACGTGAGTACTAGTTATTTTTTGTTTAAGACTCTCAGTAATTAAAGGTATAGGGGGTGCTAGGAAGATTCTCTTTGAGTATAATTCTTCAAATTATCCTATTTAAATATGATTAATAAGCCTAATTTTAATCTTGTATATCCTTTAGCCTTTTTCATTAAAACAGTTTCCTGGAATGCTAAATTGAACAATCAGGAAATAAGCAGAGAACGTATTTTTCTTAAATAACATTGCTTGACCACTGCTCACGTACCGTGATCAACTTATGAACCGTTTTCTCATTTCTGTACATTTGTGACATTTGGAAACAATGATTTCTCCCACTCACTCAATTTTCAGCAGGTAGCCTAAGAGGATTTGCAGTCCTGCTTGGTTTATGATTCTCATATTATTGACTTTACTCTGCAGAGAGACGAAATGCAGCTTCAAATGCAGTGGATGTAAAAGTTAAAGCCCTTCTTATGTCATTTGGAGATTGTTTTTAGATTAAGGATCATTTGACCTTGAGTTACAGTGGTTGCTTTATTATCTGATCATGATGCTCCCAGTAAGAGCTTGCTGAATGCTTTCAGCACATTACCTGCCTATGTCACTCTAAAGCCTCTAGCTTCAGAAGATCTCACAGCAGGGTTAGAGCCAGGTGAAGAGCTTAAATCAGAAAGCTATATTTATCAGCAAAAAACAGCTATCCTGGGAAATGCTCTACCCAGGAAATTAACCTGTAAAGCAATGGCTCAAAGTGTGTGAATGTAGAACTGATTTTATGCTTTAAGAATAATTTCCCAGTATTATTATGAGCAACTA
Organism: Lophiomys imhausi; assembly: GCA_907164525.1. Lineage (NCBI taxonomy): Eukaryota > Metazoa > Chordata > Mammalia > Rodentia > Muridae > Lophiomys > Lophiomys imhausi. The sequence continues at coordinate 16,550,218 of CAJQZJ010001638.1, read as the reverse complement.
ATTGTCTACTGCCAGAAAAGTAAAAGCGTCTACAGCTTGCAATTCATATTAATAGATTTGGAAAGATGATGATATATTAATACTGACATAATATACTTAGACTGAAACTCCACAAATTACAGAAGGGGAAAGATACCTGCACCAACTGGAACATAGTTACATAGATGAGGTTTCATATGGTTTGAAACAAAAGTAAGGAAAGTTGTTTAATGAGACTAAGACATCTTCAAGCTCAAGCTGAGCCATCAAGGACACCAAGACTAATGTTCCGTTTATGATAAGGAGGAGGCAGCAGATGAACTTGAACCTCAAGGTGGTTCTTTGAAGCCAAAGGAAGGGCAATCCATTACTCACTAGGAGTTAATGGTAAAATATGACAGTTGAAACACCGGAGCTTTGGAGATGGGATGGAGTAAGTGGCAGGGCCCTTCCCTAGTGTGTACAGTGCTGCGTGTTAGACCCAGCAGCCGAAACAGAAAGCAAATGAAGCAGTATAGAAACATGGCATTTTTCTTTGTATAAAGACTCTCCACATTCCATTGCTGTTGCCTTTCCTAGAAGAGTTCTTTGTGTACCATAAGTGATTATTGTGCATTTGTTAACAAAACTGAATTCTAAACAGTATTTTAGCAAATGGTGACTATAGCATGGCCTTGGCTACCGGAATCACAATAGAGGTAAAATGCCTCTGAGTTCTTTGAAAAATTTACATAAGGCAGGACCAGAACTTTGCTTATGCTGTGTGATCACTGACAGACACATTATATCTCTTCTCAACTGAGAAATACTCACAGCTGTAGTTGAAAAAAAAAAAAAGACATCAGTCAGACGTAGGTCAGAGAAACTACTAGTTTTTCTTAAGCACTGATGTGCAATAGTGTCTCATACAAAGCAGTTGTCTGTTTTACAGAAATAGAAAATGACTTCATATATTTTTTGATTACCATTAAAGGACAGTATTTTTAGATATTTTTCCATACCACCATAGAGCATTTATCTCAACAACAGTGTATGGTAATGAACTTAGACAACAGTGTTCAAATTATTGTAAGAGAGTTACACCAGACTCATCCAGGCTATGAAAGTAAAGCTGTAAAAATGGACTGGTCACAATGTGTGACTCAGCGTCATGAGGGCATGTGCTTCCTCGAGCAGTAATGGGTCTGACCAGATCAGGTTTTACCTCTTGCCTGGCAGTGGTCTCTGGCTGTGTGCATGCACATTGACTGGCTTGTAGCAAACTGTATTTGATTTATAAGCTGCACTATGGAAGCTAAAAAATTATAAAGCCTATTTCTATAGGTATGCCTGACTGATACTATTTTAATGGAGAAAGCCCCCCCCCCCCCGCCCCGTGTGATGTTTGTGAGAATTGAGGGAATGAGCACGTTGTTGATCAGAGGGCACTCTCCAGTGGTGATTGTGACTTTTACCTTTTGTTTGAGACAGAGTCTCTCATTGGTCAGACTCTTCGCCGCGCAGGCCAGGCTAGCTGGACCATAGTGCCCAAGGATCTGCCAGTCTCTTCTTTCCGTCTTACCATTGCTGAGATTGCAAGTGCATAGCACTGAGCTCACCTGGGTTCTTAATTGAATTCTAGGAACTTAAATTCAGGTCCTCAAGCCCCAGGGGAAAAGAATCTTAATGGCATGTGATATCTTTGTTAAAAATGGAGGAAATATCAGTGACCTTTATTCAAATGACAATTCTGTAGAGCAGTGTATGCAATTATGATTATAGAACCTTGGAAATGATCTGTTAACGGATATATATATATATATATATATATATGATTGTTTTTATTTTTATTTATGTGTTTGTATGAGTATATAGCATATGCATGAGTGGGTCCATGTGTGGAAGATTAGGGCACTGGCCTTCCTAGAGCTGGAGTTAGAGGCCCTTGTGGGCTGCCTCAGGAAACTGAACTCAAGACCACTGGAAGAGCAGCAAGTGCTCTTAACTGTGGAGACATCTCTCCAGCTCCTCCTGTTTGCACATACTGTTTCTGACCAAAAAAATTAGTCAAACATAACAACCAAGCTAGGTGAAATATGAATCTGCCATGAAGGAGATAAAAAAAGGTAGACAGTCTTCCACAAATGGGAAGAAATGTGACAGTGGAGGAACAAATGTTGAGTTCCTTAAAATTTTTTAAAAAGCTGAAACGAATAGACAGCAAGGAAATTCCACAATGAAGCTGATAACCATCTGATGTAAATCTAGATCGATTAATTCCTTAGAAAATAGTCACTACTATTAAAACGTGAAAGTATTATGACCATTCATTTTGAGTTTACACAACACACAGTAAAACAGAAGGTTTCTCATGGTTCTTGATTAAGAGTCAGGATGAAAAGAAAGATAGTTCTCTAAAGCCAATAGTAACTGAGAATATACTTGTTATCTTACACCTCTGGACAGACAAAGAATTTTATAATAAAAAAAATGAGACAATGTCATTTCTCTGACAGGACCACCAGGGCGTGCAATCACTCACACAAGTTTCATGTCCAAGTCAGCGGTAAGAGTCAGTAAGATGGGCACATCAAGAAGTATGTTCATTTGAACCACTAGAAGTAATCTTTGAAGAGACCACACTGCAATTACAGCAAACACTGAACAAAGATCCAAGCTGCATGTCTGTAGAATGGCACTACTGCAAGCATGGTCTGCTTAGCTCAAGGTGTATCTAGATAGAGACCTGTGTCCTCCTCTTGCTACTGCAATGCATCTTGGCTCATTAGAACTGCTATTAGATTTAGAGACCAGGTGGATTATAAGCAACAGAAACAGGTTGCTGACATCCTTAGAGGCTGTGAAGTTCATGGTCCACGCCTGGCTATTCCTTCTTAGTCGATGGCTGTCTCCTCACACAAATGGGTCTCTTCTGTCAGGGTACCAACCGTATTCAGTGCAGTTCCACTTTAATAATCTCCCAATGTCTCTATCTTTTAATTACTTCACGTTGAGGTTTTGGATTTGGCAGCAGTAGTGGTGGTAAATAAAATGAAAAAAAAAAACGCCCCACTCAACTGCTGGTTCCCCTTTCCATTCATGACCATTGTCTACTTTGTTTCACCATTTGTTAGCTGGAGGAGAAGACTCTCAGGCCCAAATAGATGACATGGACCTCAGACCGGAGATGTTCAGGATCTTGAATTACCTTTCACTTCTGTATTGAACTACTTCATGAACAAAGAAGTCATGTCACTTTCTGGTTGTTTATTTAAAGGGAGAATTAGTTCAATAGAGTCTTTATTTTAAGTATATCAGTTTTCTTTGAAATATCAGATAATATGTATTCCTGGGAAAACAGGATTAGGTGGTCAATTTTCTTAGAAATTGTAGATGTCTAAAAATAGAATGGCATATGTAGAAATGGATCTACTTAAACCCTGGAATGTCTACTGAATGTCCACTGTTCTTCTCTCCTTCAGCAGTTTAAATTTTCTCATAAACCTAATATTTAGACAGTAACTGACAAAGGCCCACGTAGCCTGTGTTACAGAGCAGGGAGTTTGATGGTAGGTTTTGTTTTGTTTTGTTTTTCTTTCAAGATAGGGTTTCTCTGTGTAACAAGCCCTGGCTGTCCTGGACTCACTTTGTAGACCAGGCTAGCCTCAAACCCCCCAGAGATCCTCCTGCCTCTGCCTCCCGAGTGCTGGGATTAAAGGTATGCACCATCACGCCCAGTGGGAGTTTGATGTTTTAACCAAGTTTATTTTCAAGTTTTAAGTAAATTAAAAAAAATAAATCAAAAGCTTTTCACTTTCTTATGCTATACCTTATTGAAAAACCTCAAAATTCAAATAACACACTGAATTCCTTCATTTCCTCAGTTTCAGACCTTTTTGTCTACCAGCTCCAAGTCCTCTGTGGTCATTGGTGCTACCCTTATTTCTCTCTTTTAAGTTATTTAAAGAGAGGGGTGGGGTTTTTTTGTTTTTGTTTTTGTTTTTTTGGTTTTTATTTTTTGTTCCTTGTCACACAATATCATTATAATTTCACATCACTCTTTTTTTGTGTGTAGGGTACTTATCTCAGTGATGGTGCTTTTCTTTTCTTTTTATTGATTTTTATTTTGTGAATTTCATATCACACACCCTGTTCCCTCATGTCTCTCACCTGCCTTCAGACCCACCCTCCACCTTTGAAACCTCTCCCAACATAAATCTCATTGGGGAAGCTGTGGTGTGTCTCAGTGTGTCCCATAATATTCCATTTTGTCCATACATTTTTGCTTGCAAATGTTCATTATAATGACTCCTTGGTCTGGCAGTAGCTTTTGCTACTTTGTCAATACTGGAACCTCATTGGGACTCCTCTCAGATATGCTGTTGTTGTCCTGCGTCATGGAGGTCCTGGAGTATATGAACTTCATATACTCCAGCAATTCATCCATGGGGTATAGGTTATGTGTGCCAACTCAAAGTTCTGGTTCTGGGTCTGCAACCCTCACATCCAGGGCAAGCTCTACTATGCTACCCAGGTAAGGAGTAGGGCCTGCTCTTGAGAGTGCTGCGTCAAGTAAGGGGCTGAAGAAGTTCCCTAACTCTCATGAGCTCATCACAGCAACTCTCCCATCTGATACCTGTGTCAAGGGCATCAGAAAGTGGGGGGAGGGGATCTCTCTTTTACCAACACCACCAAAAAGCAGATAAAAGACAGCTGTGGCTCTCCCTGCAATCACACCCTCAGGGCCAGTTCACACACCCCCATGTCCAGGGCCAGCCTTGGGGCTGGCTCATCCACAACTCCCACATCTAGGGCCAGGCAGGGGTCTTCTAGTGCTTGCCTGGTGCTGGACTGGTGGTTGTCACCGGCCCTGTGTAGACCCCATGGTGCTGAACTGGTTTTGGTCTCTGGCTTGATTTTTTGCCCCAGGAATGTTAGGCTGCTATTCATTCAGATGTTCATAGGCCAGGAGACTGAATGTGGTCATAGCCTCTCTCTTCTTTGCCACCTACTGATGGTGATGGTGTTTTTCAATGTAAGAGATATTTTTAAAAGAAAAATTATTTTTATTTTTAAATGTATCTGTGTGTGCATGTATGTGTGCATGCATGGGCATGTGTGTATGTGTGTGTGTTCAAGTGTGCTTGTTTGTGCATGGGTATGTGTGTGTATGTACATGTGTGTATGTGTGTGTGTTCAGGTGTGCTTGTTTGTGCATGGGCATGTGTATGTGCATGTGCATGTGTGTGTGTTATTACATGGATGCAGGAGCATGTAGAGACCAGAAGTGGGCATTAGATCTCCTAGAGCAGGAGCAGCACAGGCTCTTGGGAACCACTTAATGTGCATGCTGGGAACTGAACTCTGATCCTCTTAAAGAGCAGCAAGTGCTCTTAATTTCTGAGCCATCATCTCCCCAGCTCCCACATGTAGAGTCTTTATACTTCAGGCATGAATTATTTAGCCTGAAATGCTCAGATTTCTTTTTATTTTAAACTTTATCTCTTTTTTAAACTATAGAGTTCTACAGGTTAACTCCTCTTGTAAAGACTCCTTTGAAATGGGCAAAAGACAAGAAGATGATGGAACTAGAGATTTGAATCGTATCTTCTAAGGCAGTTTTAAATAAAAAAAGCCAAAATGTGAACTGTCCAGGCAGTCATTGGTATGTTCTTTCTTAGTTTTGGAAGCTGCAGGCTCTGCACTTCCTATATAAGCAAATATATTTATCCCTCTCAGGTCTCTGAGGTGGTTGAAGAATAGACAGCTAGAGTCTTATAGTTAAATTTTGAACTATTTAGGAATCAAGAGGGTGTTATAGATCTAAGAAGATACTCTTAAAAGTGTGTTGCAAGTTAGTATGAATGTTGAGTCACATATAGACCTTTAAACTCATGGAGTTGGTTAGATAGTAGAATGTTAAAGTCAGGGGCCAAATATGTATAAACTGGACATTGGGAAGGTATACTGGGCCATTTAACTCTCATAAATGTGGCATATTTATATCTGTTGTTTTGTATAATACTTACTGTTATAAGAGAAGGAACCAGCTGTTGGACTGAAAGGGGAAACTTCTGGGGGGAAGAGGGTGGAAGGGCGGGTTAGGAAGGGGGAATAGGGAGGGGTTTGTTACTGAGATGTAACTTGAAGAAAAAAAATAAAGTATTTATAAAAAAAAAAAAAGAAACTATCAGAAACAAGGAAATCATGCAATTTGCAACTAAATGGATGGAACTAGAAAAGGTCATGAGTGAGCTAACTCAGACTCAAAAAGATACATATGGCATCTATTCACTTATAACTGAATTTTAGCCATATAGTACAGGATAACCATCCTACAATCAATAGACCCAAACGAGCAGGAACATGGACTTGGTTACCTGTTAGTGGGACACTCCACCCTAGTGGAACTGCCATGTATACCTCCTGTGCAAGAGGAAGCTCTTAAACCTCATGTGACTAATGAACTGAGGGGGCCTGATACATTGAGGCACCCCACACCCGAGGGGTAGAGAGTGAGAGAGTGGTACACAGAGGGGGTGGAGGGAAGGTGATAATGGAGATATAACTTGAAGTAATAAATAAATGTGTTTTTTTTAAAGAAATTATCATTGTTTCCAACCTAGCTTGTGTGGCAGGCTTGAGAATTAGTGTTTTAAAACTTAAGAACCAAGATTATTTATCCAATAATCTATTTTTACTGCTTTTTTATTAGTGACTGAGTGTGTGTGTGTGTGTGTGAGTGTGTGTGTGTGTGTGTGTGTGTGTGTGTGTGTGTGTGTGTGTGTG
>CAJQZJ010001638.1:16493211-16543461 GCA_907164525.1 Lophiomys imhausi | reverse complement strand
GTGTGTGTGTGTGTGTGTGTGTGTGTGTGTGTGTGTGTGTGTGTGTGAGTGTGTGTGTGAGTGTGTGTGTGTGTGAGTGTGTGTGTGTGTGTGTGTCTGTGTGTGTGTGTGAGTGTGTATGTGTGAGTGTGTGTGTGTGAGTGTGTGTGTGAGTGTGTGTGTGAGTGTGTGTGTGAGTGTGTGTGTGTGAGTGTGTGTGTGTGTGAGTGTGTGTGTGTGAGTGTGTGTGTGTGTGTGTGAGTGTGTGTGAGTGTGTGTGTGTGAGTGTGTGTGTGTGTGTGTGTGTGTGTGTATTGCAGTCACAGGAGTGTGCAGGCTTGAGCATTGATGCACAAGCAGAATATCAGGTGTCTTCCTCTCTCAGGATCTTCTTGTCTCCACTATCCAATGCTGGGATTACATGAATGAACAGAAATGTCTAGCTTTTCATATGGGTTTTGGGGATCCAAATTCAGGTTCTCATGCTTGAAAACCAATCACTGCCTCCTACTAAACTATCCCCCCAGCCCAGAAGAATCTATTTATAGGTCTAACATTTTTTTTTTAAATTTCTCTACAAGAAAGCAATGACTACTTAGTCATTAAATGTGGAAAAAATGTGGAAAAATTTTGAACAAACAAAATAAATGTATTGTACAAGTAATAAAGTATTCATTTGTGCTTTGATGAACTTTTACTCTTTGAACATATATGTGCATAGTTTTCTGGATTGTCTTAAATACACTTTTAAAATTTTAATAGTATGTACAGTGTGCTGAAAAATGGGAACAGTAGGGAAGTATGTGTAATATGAGGAGATAGTCCTCTCATCTATGCACAGCAGACTACTATGTTCATTGTGAACACCGATTCTCCTTTGAAATATGACCTTAATGAGTTCATATACATATTTTTGGTTTTTCACCTAATGCTGTATCAGGAGAACTTTTTTATGTAACGAAAGAAATGAAACTTGTATTTCATTATAAAGTCATTTCTTAATTTACTAAATCACGTCAAATCGACAGGACAATTTGTTTAACAGTTAAAATTTAATTAATACTAGTGTGGACATCATTACACCTTTGTCTCTGTATCTTTATCTCTTTAAAACAGGTTTACAAATTATAAAATGTAGATCAAAGGACATAAACTATTTCAGGACTCTAGATGTAAATATTTCCCTCTATTTTAATGAATATAAGTCCTGGATTTCCTGGACTATAGAGAAAGAATTCCCTTTTTATTCTTTCTCCTAGGAGTTTATCACCATGAAGCAGCAAGAGTCAGAAATGTCACTGAGCAGTAGCTGCTCCTGGCTTCTGCTGCATACTCCAAACATCTGGGGAGTGCTACAACTCTTTGATGCTTGGCACTCAGCCTGAAGACATGGTGATTTAATTGGGATTGGTGCATCCTGGGCACTAGAATTTTTAAAGGCTCCCCAGGTTGTTCTAATGTGCAGCAAAGTTTGGAAACTGCTGTCATAGCGCATTCAGTCATTGGAAGATTCCCAGACACGCTTGCCCAAGAGGTCAAATGAAGGTCACTGGCAATGGACGGATTTCTTTGCTTGTTCCTTGGCAGACAGGGGATTTCTTATGGAGGTGAAACATTCCTGATAGCATTCAATACTATTAATCACCTAGACTCTCGAATAAAATAAATCCAACTAGAAAAATAGGATCAACCTAACCTAATACTCTAATACTCTCCAGTACTGGATTTGTAAAATCATCTTCCCCAGCGAATGCTGGAGTGCTTGGAAAAAAGCCTTTGCTTTTTGCAAATTGATTTTAGTCTTGGCTGCAGTGTTTGCTTGTTTAAGCATTAATGACTTGATTTGGAAAGAAATAGCTTCCTGTATGGCCTGGATTAAGAAGAGTCATCTTTACTCCTGCCAGAAATTGTATACAAATGGCTCCTTGTAAACAGTGAAACCTGTGACATTTTTTTTTTTTTAACACTCAAACAGGCAGGGTGACACACATGGCTTAAGGGTAAAAGAAACATGAGAACTGTTATGCAGAGTTACAGTTGCAAGTGCTAAATTTCCCCTGGGACTTCAGGGAAAGCTTCCTGTTCTTTGTAGATTGGCCTATTATTGGAAAACATTTGCCCACAGTTAATCCTCAAAGTAATTAAATGGGAGGAAGAGATTAAATCACTAAGAAAAAAAAATGACTGCTGCATCTGAGGGACTCAGGCACAGGAAGGTTTTCATTACTCTTGAGTAGTTAGGCTTGAACATGAGTTATTCAGGCTTTCTTAAGCTAACTACCCTCCCTGCCATATGCCTGTATGTGTGTGTATGTGTGTTTAGGGGGAAAATTGTGTTGAAATCTAAAATAAATCTCTAGTATAAACCTGGGAATATATGTAAAGTCTTAGATTCTTGGGTATAACTATAGTAGGCATTTTGTTATTCTTTAGAAGATATCAATATTTATGATATATCTATAAACACACACACATACACACACACACACACACACACACACACACACACATCTATTCTCCAATTTCTTGTAAATGGGAAAGGTGTTTAACTAAACTGACCTGCCAAGTAGATCCCAGAATTTTAACTTTCTTGGGGTAACTTTTAAGCTTCCACTTTTTTTTTTTTTTTTTTGGATTTAAGAAGACTGGTCATTAACATTATTGATTATCTTTCTGTAATAGGGATTTTGTCTATGACCTTGTGCATGTTGACAGGTGGTCCATCATTGAGGAGCATTCTCCGTATTCCTTTTACTTTCTATTTTGAGTCAGGTTCTCTCTAAATTGCCCACGCTGACCTTTGAACTTTTCCAACATGGGCTTGTATTTCAACACCCTGCTCCCCTACACACGGTTCTATCTGCATTCATTACAAGAGCAGCATCCATATGCAAAACCAATTTTCTGTATTTGTTACTTGTCTGCCTTCTCTGGTTAAATACCACACAAAGGGTGCCTTAAGGAAGGACAGATTTCTTTGGCTCACAGTTTGAAGTGCTCTAGCCCATTATGTGGGGAAGACATAGTGGCAGGAAGGTGAGGCAGTTGGTTGCATTGCATCCTCATTCCAGAAGCACAGAAAAATGAATGCTTGTGCTTAGACCTGTCTCCTGGGTCTTAAAGAATGCCATGGTAGCAAAAAGCTAACAAGCAGCTGGTTGGATTTTAAACAGGAAGAAATAAGCCAGCATTGTAGAAAGCCACTAATGTCTTAGTGTTTTCTGTTGCAGAAATTAGGTGGACTGGTACAAAAATCCTGGTTCATGTGCAGTGAACCAGGAGAGCAGCTCAGATGCAAGTGCTGTGTATTTGATCCAGCAATGCTGAAATTGAGATTGGCACATTGTTTTGCCAGAGTTTGTCAGCTGGCTGTACTCAGGTGGTAGCTGACTGGTCTCAGCTATGATGGCTGAGTTGACTAGCATCTCCATCCATGTTTTCTATGATCTCTGGGAAAGACACATAAATAGAGCTTTCTGGGCACTGTGTTCTTGAGCCCCAAGAGGGCAAGAAGATACTGTACAAATTCCCAAAGTCTTGCTTGGAAGTAGTGCAAATTTTATTTTAGATGTATTTCATTGGCCCAAAGAATTAGAGTTCCAGATTAAGGTCAGAGGAAGGGCATTGGATTCCAGCCTTTTTTTTTTTTTTTTAATTGACAAATGGTTTTCAGAACTTGTTATTGTTCTTTGTTTCCTATAATCCCCTGCAAAAGTTCCTTGAATATACAAAGTTTTTAGCACATGGTTGTTGAACACATACGTGAATGGATGGGAATCCTGAAAAACAAAGATAAAGTGTTGGCAAAGCTGCTGTTGGAAATGAAAAAGAGAACCAACCAATCATGGCTAGGTAAAAGAATTGCTGAATGGCACAGACTTTCCAGCTGAACTTGAAATTCATAAGTCTGTGTTAGAGCCAATTTTCTCCAACTGCATTTGGTAGCTTGGGAGCAAGCCCACAGAAACAGATGGTTGGGTTGATCTAGGTGAGGGACTTGAACTCTACAGACTAGCAGTGCTGGGAGATCCCAGCTACACAGCTTGGTTCCATGTCTCCTTTGCTCTCTGTTCATAGTAGCTCTGGCAAGTTACACTCTATAGAACAAGTTAAATCAATGACCTGAAGTCTACTGTTTGATATGAAACCTGAATACCAGATTTCAGATTGTTCAACTGATGTTGCCAACTCTACGATTTGAGCTTCATGTAAAACACAGGACACCAGGACAGACACACACACACACACATACACACACACACACACACACACACACACACACACACACTCCATTAACTTTCTATGAAAAGCATGCAGAAGAGTCTCCAATTTTTCAGTTCTGCCTCCTTTCCCCTGCAGCTCTCTTGTAAGCTGCTATGATTTTCTATTTCTCACCCCATAACACTCTGCTCTCATTCTGGTCCTTAAGATGAGCTGCTTCATGTATATCTAATTTTCCCCAGCTCTAGCCTGAGGAAATTCTTTTCTTCTCCTGGATCATTATTGGAGCCTTCCTTCCATTCTTCATCACAAAATAACAAGGAAGGGATGGGGGACTCAGGCTACGTTAAAAGTCTGGGGTGTGGAATGGAATGAGGAAAGAATGTACTGGAATATAGCTATAAGAATGAAAACGACCTTGACTACTTCTATTATAACATTTTATATATTTTTTATCTGTCAGACTAATCTTACCTTCCATTTTTCTTGATATCTTAGACTTACCTCATGTCCCTGGTCTTTATTGGCAAATATGAGTTACCCATTTTCTGTTGCCACAAAACTCACAGACAATTCCTAACCTTGGTCCATTTCTACCTCTATCCATTCACAGCCCCACACATGGGAATATAGTCAGTAGGGAGAAAGTTTACCAGATAATCAAGACCCAGAACCAAAGACACAGAAGCAGAAGGGGCCAAGGACTTGGCAGGTTGGCAGTGAAGGTTTCTAAGGTGATGGGTGGAGACTATAAGAAGGGAAAAACCAAGCAATGTGCCAGTGTCCTCTGGGTACACAGGGTTATGCTCTAGGTGCTAGTAGATGGTGAAAGAGTGGGTAAAAATATATCAGGGGACAGAGAGCTTCAAAAGAGAAAACAATGATGAGTTGGTGGTATGGAACCAGCTGCTGGGAGGAGCAGTTGAAAGCTCAGTCAGTATTCAGGGTAACAGTACAGAGGTCATATTAAAAAGGTCTTATTATCTTGACTTGTAAGAGAGTTACACTTTAGTCATTTTGAGATTCCGAATTGAGCCTCTCAATGAAACTCTTCAATTCATTCTTTAATCAACTAATGACCAATGAGAAAAAAAATTGGATATTGAGATGTAAAGTTACATTACATAAGATTCATACCATTAAACATGGTCTTTCAAAGGCAAAAGCATACAGTTAATTGGAATTAAATCAAAAGTCATAGATAGAGGTAAGCCAAGGCTCTGTGGAGTGTAGAGTTGGGGCAAGAAATGGGACCAGACAGTAAGAAGTGGGGAAAAACGAAGGCTGTGGGTGGCCAAATAAGAACAACGTACCATGATACAAATGTATGAAAATGTCATGGTGAAATTCATTATTTCACCTTGAATCCTGAAAAAAACAGCACAAGAAAAATGGTCAAAGAAGACAAGGAAGGAGAGAATGTCTTTTAAAATAGCTACACAGTTGTCAAAGTGTGTGTGTGTGTGTGTGTGTGTGTGTGTGTGCGTGTGCGTGTGCGTGTGCGTGTGAGAGAGAGAGAGAGAGAGAGAGAGAGAGAGAGAGAGAGAGAGAGAGATCCAGGAGAAAGGGAGTGCAACAGTCAACTCAATTAATTTCAACTCAATTTTGTAACTGCAGTTTAGACTATTGGTTAAAGTTTAGCTGAAACTCCAGTTTGGAAAGACTTTTCATTCTTTCCTTTTTTAAAGTGATGTGGAGCCAATTCCATGCTCACATTCTGGCAAGTAATCCTGGGTAAACTTCACTGCTCCCTAAACTAACTCTCTCTGAAACCAGAAGGACACTTGTGCATTGACTGTATTTGATCACAGAGCAGCTTGACGGAAACCAGCATCAACACAGCTCTCTGTGGACACTTAGAAATAGTCTTTCCATCCTATTTATTTGAAAGGATTTTGTATCTTAAATGTCAGGACAAGCTAGCTGGAGAGTTGTTTTATTATTGTGCAAGTTGCTTTAAAAAAGCCACACAAGAAATGGTTGCTCCACCTCTCCATTGTACCACTAACCACATGTGGAGAGCAGTATTGTGTGGTAGATATTTGGGTGAGAGTATGCAGTGTGCAAGGGGAAGCTTGGCTGGTCATGATGTTCTGGTCAACTTGGATTGTTAGGAACATAATTCATAACATACTTTATGTGACTTCCACCTATATTACTGAGACGGCAAGTTCTCCCCTATTGAAACTTCCACAATACATTGTGTTGTTTGCAGTTGTCAGCTCTGCTTGTACTTAGTTATTTATGCCTTTTAAAAACAGAAGAGAGCAGACCTTTTATCCAGCATTCATGATAATCCTAGACAATGGTAGAGCAGTTTCAGCTAGTGGCCACCAGCATTTGAGGGACACAAGGATTGAATTTGTGAATTGTAAACACCTAAAAAGAAATGGCTTAGAATTTGATTAGGAATTTGATTTCCAGTTGATAATTTCATTCTGAAAGATTAAAAAGCATGTAGCACTCAACTTTGGAAAGAACATATTTTCCATGGCTTTGGCTATGTGGCTGCAGATAGAAAACCCAAGAACTGACATGTTAGAGGGCTCTGAGTCAACAGAGTTCTACCCACAATGAGCTGCTGCAGTAATCATCTCTGGACTTACCTGGGCATGTATGAAAGCTATAGCTTCATGGGATTACTACACTATTCTTTAGGAAGGAAGACTCCACTGTATGACGATTTTACAGCTTTCATTGGCAAATTTAGTTCTAAGTCCATCAGCCAATCGATGCTTATTGAATACCTGCTATACTCCCCCTTTTTTTGTAACAGGCACTGGGCATATCAATGAATAAGGATAATATATTTATCCCTCTCAGGTCTCTGAGGTGGTTGAAGAATAGATAGCTAGAGTCTCATAGTTAAATTTTGAGTTGTTTAGGAATCAAGAGGGTGTTCTGGATCTAAGAAGATGTTTTTAAAAATGTGATGCAAGTTAGTATGAAAGCTGAGTTGGATATAGAACTTTAAACTTATGGAGATGGTTAGATAGTAGAATGTTAAAGTCAGGTGCCAAATACATATGGACTGGACATTAGGAATGTATGCTAAGCCATATAACTCTCATAATTGTGACCTATTTATTTCTGTTGTTTTGTATTGTATTTATTGTTATAAGAGAAAGAACCATTTGTTGGACTGAAAGGGGAAGATTTTGGGGGGAAAGAGATATACCTTAAACTTAAAAAAAAGGGAAGAGAATGGGGGGTTGAGGGGAAAGAGGGTGGGAGGATGGGACAGGAGGGGGGAGTAGGGAGGGGATTGTGATTGAGATGTAACTTGAAGAAATAAAAAATAAATTATAAAACAAAACAAAACAAAACAAAAAAAGAATTAAATGTGCAAACGCATTAAAATCTAAGTCCAGGATATCTAAGATGGCGCCAACCATAGAGCAGTGCATCTGAGTAGTAGGTGAATGAGATTAGTCACCGTGGAGTGAATGTGAGGTTCCCTAGCCATCACTGAAACACAGACTGTGTCTGAATTCCCACGGCGAACATTGAGACTGGTCACCAGGTAAAACAGCCCACGCAGTTCCCTGGAACACAACCCTGAGATCAGCCAGCTCCATCACCGGTCTGGAGAGGAGCTCTGGCTAGAGATCTAGCCCAGGAGCGGATCCAGCCCACGGCTTCAGCCCCAGACCAGCGGACCCCGCCTGTCTGCCTGATATCCAGCCTGCACTCGGACCTGTACACCCAAGAGAGAAAAACAGCCACACCACAAGAGCAAAAGTAAGTGAGATTTTTTTTTCCGGAGCTTCCAACATGGTGGCACAGTGTGCACTGTATCAGAGAGGGAGAGACCAAACCCAGTCACAGCAAAGCAATTAGGAGCCAAGACTGACTGCAAACAGAGCCCGTGACTGTGTGTTCCCCACAAATAGTGGGGCGGGTGGGTCACTCACCCTAGCACCCAAGCATCTGAGGCAGTCAGCAACAGGCACACTGAGGCCGGCACCCATTGTGAGTGGAGCTCCCTGCCTGCACGGTCAGCCTAGCTGGGGAGCCAGAATGACTGGGTCAGTGAGAGGAGAACACAGACCCAACCACAGCTCTACCTGCCTTTCTGAGGAGACCTGCCAACTCCCAGGTCCTCAGACACTAGCCCTCTCCCCACTCCAATCCCCTCTATATTGGTCCAATTGGGTCACAAGCAGTTGAGGAGAGCAGCAGCCACCCTCCACTCCGAGAGCCAGTCAGTCTGTTACAGGAACCTGCCCGCCATCTGGAGGTAAACACCAGGATCTCAGGATCAGCCAACCCCCAGGGCAGGGAGTTTTCCTGAGCAACAAGGTCAGGTAACAAAAGAAACAAACAGATAACACCTGGGTCCATCCCAAGACAAAAGGTCAGCTCAAGAACATGGTAAAAAAAAAAAAAAAAACAAAACAATAGGATGTCTCCAGATGCTAGCAATAATGCTACAGACAACTCTGGCCAGCTGAACACAATTGAAACAAAGGAAAATGACCTTAATCCTATGCTTATATTAATAATACAAGGCCTAAGGGAGGAAATCAAATACCTCAGAGAGCAACAACAAAGTACTGCAAAGGACTTGATGGAAATGAATGAAGTGCTTAAAGGAATGGAAGACCTGAAAAGGGAAGTTGAAGCAATGAAGAAAATCCAATCGAGAAATCCATAGAACTGGAAAACCTTAAGAAAAGAATCAGAACTACAGACACTAGCATCACCAACAGAATACAAGAGATGGAAGAAAGAATTTCAGGCTCAGAGGATAAAATTGAAGAAATTGATACATCCGTCAAAGAAAATGTCAAATCTAAAAAAGTCCTGACACAAAACCTTCAGGATATCAAGGACACAATGAAAAGACGAAATCTCAGAATAATAGGAATAGGAGAAAGAGAAGAGTCCCACCTCCATGGACCAGAAAATATCTTCAACAAAATCATTGAAGAGAATTTCCCAAATCTACAAAAAAAGAGATGCCTATAAGTGTACAAGAAGCTTACAGAACCCCAAATAGATTAGACCAGAAAAGAAAATATTCCCGCCACATAATAATCAAAACACTAAATGTACAGAACAAAGAAAGAATTTTAAAAGCTGCTAGGGAAAATGGTCAAGTAACATATAATGGCAAACCTATCAGAATCACACCTGACTTTTCTTCAGAGACTCTAAAAGCCAGAAGGGCCTGGACAAATGTCTTGCAGACCCTAAAAAACTCACAAATGCCAGGCCAGACTACTATTCCCTGCAAAAGTGTCAATCAACATAGATGGAGAAAACAAGATATTTCATGACAAAGCTAAATTCAAACAATATCTATACACAAATCCAGCTCTACAGAGGATGTTGGAAGGAAAACTTCAACCCAGAGAGGTTAACTACACACAAGAAAGCACAGGAAGCAAATAGCATGCCTGCAGCAAAACCAAAAGAAAAGAAGCTCACTCACACACTATTTCCACCAACATCAAGATGGCAGGAAGTAACAATCATGGTCATTAATATCTCTCAACATCAATGGATTCAATTCCCCAATAAAAAGCCACAGGCTAGCAGAATGGATGTGAAAACAGAATCCCACATTCTGCTGTTTACAAGAAACACACCTCAGCAAAAAAGATAGACATTATCTCCAAGTAAAGGGCTGGAAAAAGATATACCAAGCAAATGGACCCAAGAAAAAACCTGGAGTAGCAATTCTAGTATGCAACAAATTGGACTTTCAGCCAACATTAATCAAAAGAGATGGGGAAAGACACTACATACTCATCAAAGGAAAAATCCACCAAGATGAAATTTCAATACTAAACATGTATGCCCCAAATGTAAGACCACCCACATTCATTAAAGAAACACTACTGAAGCTCAAATCCCACATTGAACCTCACACATTAATAGTGGGAGACTTCAACACACCACTCTCACCACTGGACAGATCAACGATGCAGAAACTAAACAGAGAAATAATGAACCTCACAGATGTCATGAATCAAATGGACCTAATTGATATCTACAGAACATTTCACCCCAAAACAAAAGAATACACTTTCTTCTCGGCACCTCACGGAACCTTCTCCAAAATCGACCATATAGTCGGTCACAAAGCAAGCCTCAACAGATTAAGGAAAATTGAAATTACTCCTTGTAACTTATCAGACCATCATGGAATAAAGTTAGGCTTCAACAATAACAAAAATAACAGAGAGCCTGCAAAAACATGGAAACTGAACAACTCTCTCCTCAATGACCTCTGGGTCAGGGAAGAAATAAAAAAAGAAATTAAAGTCTTCTTAGAACTCAATGAAAATGAAGGCACAACATACCCAAACTTATGGGACACATTGAAAGCAGTGCTAAGAGGAAAGTTTATAGCACTAAGTGCCTTCAAAAAGAAACTGGAGAGTTCCTATACTAGCCACCTAAAAGCACATCTGAAAGAGCTAGAAGAAAAAGAAGCAAACACTCCCAAGAGGAGCAGACAAGAGGAAATTATCAAACTCAGGGCTGAAACCAACAACTTAGAAACAAAAAGAACAATATAAAGAATCGACAAAACCAAGAGTTGGTTCTTTGAGAAAATCAACAAAATAGACAAGCCCTTAGCTAAACTAACGAAAAGCAGAGGGAAAATACCCAAATCAACAACATCAGAAATGAAAATGGGGAAATAACAACAGACATTGAGGAAATCCAATGAATCATTAGGTCCTACTTCAAAAACTTGTACTCCACAAAATTGGAAAATCTAAACACAAAGGATGATTTTCTTGATAGATTCCACCTCCCAAGGTTAAACCAAGAACAGGTAAACAAATTAAACAGTCCTATAACCCTTAAGGAAATAGAAGAAGTCATTAGATGTCTTCCAACCAAAAAAAGCCCAGGCCCAGATGGTTTCAGCACAGAATTCTACCAGACATTCAAAGAAGAGCTAACACCAATATTCTTCAAACTCTTCCACAACATAGAAACAGAAGGAATACTGCCAAACACATTCCATGAGGCCACAGTTACCCTGATACCTGAACCTCACAAAGACCCAACGGAAAAAGAAAATTTCAGACCAATTTCCCTTATGAACATGGATGCAAAGATACTTAATAAAATACTTGCAAACCGGATCCAAGAGCACATCAAAAGCATCATGCACCATGATCAAGTAGGCTTCATCCCAGGGATGCAGGGGTGGTTCAACATTAGAAAATCCATCAATGTAATCCACCACATAAACAAGCTGAAAGAAAAGAATCACATGATCATCTCATTGGACGCTGAAAAAGCTTTTGACAAAATACAGCACCCTTTCATGTTAAAAGTCTTAGAGAGATCAGGCATACAAGGACCATATTTAAACATAATAA
The DNA here is from genome assembly GCA_907164525.1 of Lophiomys imhausi. Classification (NCBI taxonomy): domain Eukaryota; kingdom Metazoa; phylum Chordata; class Mammalia; order Rodentia; family Muridae; genus Lophiomys; species Lophiomys imhausi. The sequence goes on along the minus strand of CAJQZJ010001638.1, from coordinate 16,531,912 downwards.
AGACAATTTACAGCAAGCCAATAGCCAACATCAAACTAAATGGAGAGAAACTTAAAGCATTTCCTCTAAAACCAGGGACAAGGCAAGACTGCCCACTCTCTCCATATCTCTTCAACATAGTACTTGAAGTTTTAGCTAGAGCAATAAGACAACTAAAAGAGATCAAGGGGATACAAATTTGAAAGGAAGAAGTCAAAGTATCCCTATTTGCAGATCATATGATAGTATACATCAGTGACGCCAAAAATTCCACCAGAAAACTTCTACAGCGGATAAACTCCTTCAGCAAGGTGTCCAGATGAAAAAATAAATTCAAAAAAATCAGTAGCCCTTCTTTATTCAGAAGATAAATGGGCTGAAAAAGAAATAAGGGAATCAACACCCTTCAAAATAGCCACAAATAATATAAAATGCTGGGGGGTAACTCTAACCAAGCAAGTGAAAGACCTGTATGATAAGAACTTCAAGTCCCTGAAGAAAGAAATTGAAGAAGATATCAGAAGATGGAAAGATCTCCCTTGTTCATGGATAGGTAGGATCAACATAATAAAAATGGCAATCTTACCAAAAGCAATATACAGATTCAATGCGATTCCTATCCAAATACCAACTCAATTTTTACAGATCTGGAAAAAACAATTCCCAACTTCATATGGAATAACAAAAGACCCAGAATAGCTAAATCAATCATGTACAATAACAGAATATCTGGAGGTATCACCATCCCGGATTTCAAGCTGTACTACAGGGCAATAGTAATAAAAAGAGCATGGTACTGGTATTGAAACAGACCAGTTGACCAATGGAATCGAATTGAAGACCCAGAAATAAACCCACACACCTATGGTCACTTAATTTTTGATAAAGAAGCCAAAAACATACAATGGAAAAAGGAAAGCATCTTCAATAAATGGTGCTGGTCTAACTGGATTTCAACATGTAGAAGAATGCAAATAGATCCATACTTATCACCCTGTACAAAATTTAAGTCTAAGTGGATCAAGGACCTCAACATAAATCCAGACACACTAACATTAATAGAAGAGAAAGTGGGGAAAAGCCTTGAACTCATTGGCACTGGTAACAACTTCCTGAATAGAACACCAATAGCTCAGGCACTAAAACAATCAATAAATGGGACCTTATAAAATTGAAAAGCTTCTGTAAGGCAAAGGACACTGTCCTTAGAATAAAACGGCAGCCCACAGACTGGGAAAGGATCTTCACCAAGCCAACACCTGACAGAGGGCTAATATCCAAAATATATAAATAACTGAAGAAATTAAACACCAAAAAATCAAATAACCCCATCAATAAATGGGGTAGAGAGCTAAACTTAGAATTCACAGAGAGGACTCTCTAAAGGCTGAGAGGCATTTGAGGAAATGTTCAACATCTTTGGTCATCAGGGAAATGCAACTTAAAACAACTCTGAGATTCCATCTCATACCTGTCAGAATGGCTAAGATCAAAAACTCAAATGATAGCACATGCTGGCGAGGATGTGGAGAAAGGGGAACACTCCCCCATTGCTGGTGGGGCTGCAAACTTATGCAACCACTTTGGAAATCAATCTGGAGATATCTTAGAAAAGTGGGAATAAATCTACCTCAAGACCCAGCCATACCCCTCTTGGGCATATATCCAAAAGATTCGAAATGAAACCACAAGGACATTGCCACAACAATGTTCATAGCAGCTTTATTTGTAATAGCAAGAAACTGGAAACAACCCAGATGTCCTTCAACTGAAGAATGGATAAAAAACTATGGTACATTTACACAATGGAATACTACACAGCTATCAGAAATGAGCAAATCATGCAATCGAAACCAAATGGATGGTATGTACTCCCTTATAAATGGATATTAACCATACATCAGAGGATAACTATCCTACAACCCACAAACCCAAATAGTTAGGAACCTAGCATATCTATCCTAGGAAAAATTCTACCCACCAGTGAGTCACTGAATCTGCTGCAGGTTAGTGGAACACCACACCCTAGATGATGTGCCTTATCAAGCTCCAGTACAAGTTGAAGCTCTTGGCCCTCACATTACGCAAGATCTGAGTGAGTATGATATGTGACGGCCCACCTCATCTGAGGAGGAGAGTACCAAGTAGAGGAACAAGGAGGGAGGGAAGGAGAGAGGGAGGGAGGGGCCAGGAGGGGAGGAAGGAGGAAACGATGTTCTAGAAATAAATAATACTTTTTTTTAAGAAAAGAGTTAATAAGCTTAAAAAATATAATAAAAATACAATATAAAATTTTCAAACTATAATTTACCAAAGATATGCTTGCCTTACTGGTATGAAAGGAAAATGGCCTTAATTTCAGATTAGAATATTAGACTGCAGGTGGCCACATAGATTACACAAACTTGATAGCAGCTTAAAAGTTCTTTTTTCTTTTCTTTTTTTTTTTTTTTGTAGAGGTATAGGATATTTCCATGGATTGGCATTAAAAAGCAGGTAACAGGTTTAAAACACTGTAAATAAATTAAAGGTGACAGCTGTTCAACCTGGTTTTACAAACCTCCAAGAGTTGAAAAAACTTAGAGCTAAGGTCAAATACATGAAAGGCACGGTGTTAGCCCATGCCTTTACCTCCAGCAGAGACAGGAGGATCACTATAGAGTTAGTTGTCTTATAAATTCTAGAGTTACAAGGAACTGGGTGGTGATGGTGCACACTCTTAATCCCATCATTCGAGAAGAATACACCCTTAATCCCAACACACTAGAGACAGAAACAGGCAGACCTCAGAGCTCAAGGTCAGCCTGATGCAAAACAAGCTCTAAATAGAGAAAAACTTTGATCCAGGGGTGGTTGAGCACATCATTAATCCTATCAGTTGGGAACCACATGTCTTTGATCCCAATACTTAGAATGCAGAGACAGGCACATAGGATTTGGAAGGATTTAAGTTTAAAAGCTACATACAAAAGGCATGCTGAAATTCAAACAAATTGTCCTTTGAGATCTCAAAATATATACACTAAAGGTTTGTTTAGTGCCAAAATATCAAAATAATTTCTTCTTTAATCCAGATTGAAATGTAATGCTTTATATATTGTCAAAAAACCAAATTTGTTCCAGAAAAAATATTACCTGACACCCCCTCCCCCCCCAAAAAAAAGATAATTGTCCCAAAGTTAAGATTAGGGAAGGGCTCTGTTCTTATCTGTCAGGAGATTTAAACATCCATTCAAGGAATCCAGGGACAACTGGACAACAGACCCTCAGAAGAAAACAGATCAGACATCAAAGAAGACGAGTGGCCCAGATGATCCAACCTTGCAGACTTCCTCAATAGCTGTTTCCTCAAATGTCCACAACCACAACAACTCAAAATCAATAAGATCGTTCAGCTCCACAGACTGCTCCAGCAAGAACTTCAGTAAAGCCATGAAGATCAGATTCTGTCTACTAACTTCTTAGGACATCTAAATAGCTGAACACAAAAGAACTGAACATCAAATGATTCTAATAACATTTTAACCACTTTTCCATTCTTATTTGGGCCTCAAACAGGTTTACCAAATCAGCAGGAAGTCATTTTAAGATAACAACGTCCCATCCCCAGAACGTGGGGAGGGTGTCCCCCCCCCCCCTTGGTTATTTGATGGGTAATAGAAAATTTTGTTATTTAGGGGAAGAGACTACAAGCTGTTAATTAGTCTTGTTAAATGGGTTTTGGAGGTTAGACCCAGGGACTTCTCTCTTTTTCTTTTCTGTATCCTTCTTTCTCTCTTATGTAGGAGTGAACAGACTTGAGAAAAAATGGGACATAGCCATAGTATAGGAAAGATCAAGAAAAAAGGACAGATTATTGAATATGGCCTTATACTTTTGTATATTGATACAAATTAATATTATATTTGTCCACAATGGTATTGACCCTTGTATATTGATGCAAAATTAAGATTGTATTGGACTAAATCAGTATTGATCTTTGTATATTGATACAAAATTAAAATTATATTTGGCCACATTGGTATTGATCTTTGTATATTGATACAAAATTAAGAGTAATGCATCTTAAAGGTATTGTACCTAGTAATGCTTAAAAATGAAATGTAAAGTTTTGGCCTCTTGTTACCAACTGTCATAAACTGTTTAGGATAATTAAGAAATGGAAACTAATAGTCACGCAAGCGTGTCATTTTGTTAGTTACTATGACAATCTATCACAGTTATTTTCTATCCTACTCAGAAATCTAGTTCCTAAGAGACAAGCAACATTTGCTTATCTAAATATAAGAGATAGATAGGGCATCTTTAAAAACCTCAAGAGATCTGCAGAATATGGCATTCAAAGATGTTTTCTTAACTTAAGATTTTTTGATATCGAGACATGTCAGCTCCTGACAGCACCCCCTATTCTACTCCAAGTAGAAGATGAGCATCGAAGAATGTCCAGTGGGAGATGGTTGAATTGGTGGTAAGCCTTTCTCTTGGCAAGAAAAACCCCTTGCTTCAACTGTAGACAAACTGCTGTCCAAAAAGGACCAAACTTGGAAGCAGGTAAGTTGACAGCCTAGCTCTGCCAAGACAGGGTAGGTAAGTCCTTCATAATTCTTGCTCTTCAGTCTATGTCTGTCAGAGAAACGGGGCCAAACGGCTTAAGATTGATGCTGTAATGTATGGAGAGGAAATGGGAACTGTCCAGGCAGCCACTGGTATGTCATTTCTTAGTTTTGGAAGCTGCAGGCCCTGCACTTCCTACATAATCAGATATATTTATCCCTCTCAGGTCTCTGAGTTGGTTGAAGAATAGATAGGTAGAGTCTCATAGTTAAATTTTGAGTTGTTTAGGAATCAAGAGGGTGTTCTGGATCGAAGAAGATATTTTTAAAATTGTGAGGCAAGTTAGTATGAAAGCTGACGTAGATATAGAACTTTAAACTCATGGAGATAGTTAGATAGTAGAATGTTAAAGTCAGGTGCCAAATACATATGGACTGGACATTGGGAATGTATGCTAATCCATATAACTCTCATAATTGTGGCCTATTTATTTCTGTTGTTTTGAATTGTATTTATAGTTATAAGAGAAAGAACCATTTGTTGGACTGAAAGGGGGAGCTGTTGGGGGGAAAAGAAATACCTTAAACAAAAAAAAGGGTAGAGGATGTGGGTTTGAGTGGGAGGAGGGTGGAAATATAGGACTGGAGGGGTGAGTATGGAGGAGGTTGTTATTGAGATATAACTTGAAGAAATAAAAAATAAATTATTTAAAAAAATTCTAAGTCCAAGGGCAAAGCCGGATGAAATAAAAACAATGAACTGAAATTATGAACGTACACTGTGAAGGGTAAATACAGTACTTTAAGAGCCTCTGTCACAGGAAAGAAGGAAAGTGAAATGAGGTGCTTATTAAGAGTGCTCAAGTAAAGACAACAGTCTATGCAACGGGCCTGGGATAGAAATGGGTTTAGTTCATTGGGAGAATTCAGTAAAAGTGTATGTGGTTCCTAGAAGCAGAGAACAGGAGGTGGTGGACCTTGTATGTGTTGGTCAATACAACTTGGGCAATTGTAAAGGAGTTCCAGTTCTTATATGCCAGTAAATGTTGTACACTACAGTCAAACCTTTTCAAGATGTTTATTATAACTTGATTATATCAGCAGGGATGTCACAAGTTCAGTCTTTTCATGTTGTGAACCTTAGTCTGCTAATAGATACAACTTGGATTGCTTAGTTTAAATTTCCATTTTACATCATTAACTTTTGAAAACTTTTACTATATTTATCCGTTGATAAATTCATACATGTGAACAATATGTTCACATTCTGCTTTCTCATTCCAATAGTAAATCTGTGACTGAACAGGAAAACATCAAGAGAAAAACAAAGTTATTGTTGGGTGCTAGGTTTGTAAGTATTCAAAAATTTGGACACTGTGGATGAATTCTGGAACTGATATTAAAGTCTGTGATATTAATCAGCCGTCATCACAGCAATGTCACATTGGTGATATAACTACCTAAAAAGAGTAGCACAGGGGAAAGCAGGGTAGAAATTTCTCTAGTTTCTTCAGCAGATAGTAATGAAGATAACCTTGACGCAACAGGAGGTAACACGGTTCCCTTGCTTCAGTGCACTACGCGGGCAAACAGTTGTACAAAGCACATCTGGAAGGTTTCACTGTCTGCTGCAGGGGTGTTAGAAGTGGAGGTGCATGGTTTCTTTCTGGCCAAATGCCAAACATGAAAAATGTAGTTAGATGGCATTTTAACTTCGGAGAAAAAGAGGATCTCTACCAGTGAAGTGAGTCAGGTGGATTCAAAACACCTTGGCACGTGATTACAGAAAGCAGAAACACAGAGAGCGCAGATATTTCACGTCTAAAGGAGAAATTCAGTATCTAAAGGATGAGGCTTTCTGAAGACCTAATTCAACCCGGTACAGATAGGGACCAATTACATTGGATAAAGTGATTGCAGGAAAGAGACTTCACAGTGGAGTAAAAACAAACCCTGCAGACTCTGTTATATACATGCTCAGAGGACAACTTTGGGGGACCAGTTTTCTCTTCCCACCTTGTGGGTGACAGAGATGAAATTCGGGTCATCAGGGCCTTTACCTGGTGAGCCATATTGTCCTCTCTACTTCACACTTATTTTGTGGTGTTCAGGGAAAGAAAAGTCACTCAAGAGGAACAGCAAGCTGGACCACACCTAGGAAGAAAACGATGACAAGAGTGATTGGAGAGGTAAAATTTTAGTATACTCTTGTTCCAAGTTCTTTGCAGACATTAACTCATGTGATCATTTAAGAATCTGTGGACAATAAACAATGGTCAATACCACTTTAGCCAAATAACCTACTAATTTTGTATCAATATACAAAGGTATAAGGGCATATTCAATAATCTGCCCCTTCTTCATGGACCTTCCTGTGCTATGACTATATCTCATTTTTCTCAAGCCCATGCACTCCTACATAGGAGAGGAAGAAGGATACAGAGAAGGAAAAGTAGGAATTCCCTGGGGCTAATCTCCAAAACCCATTAAGACAGGATCATTTATCAGCTTGTAGTCTCTTCCCCTACATAACAGAGTTTTCAGTTAACCTTCGAATAACCAAAAAGAAGGGCGGAGAAACACCCTCCCCCACCCTCTGGGCATGGGACGTCGCTCTCTCAAAGTGACTTCCTGCTGATTTGGGTCGTAGTAGACCTGTTTGGGGCCCCAACCCAAATGGGAAAAATGATTAAAAATGTTAGTACAATCCTTTTATGTTCAGTCCTTCTGTTCTCAGCTGTTTAGATGCCCTAAGGGGTTTGTAGGCAGAAGCTGATCTTGCAGGCTTCACTGAGGTTCCGGCTGGGGCATTGTGTAGAGCTGAACGGTCCCAGCGACACTGGATTGCAGTGGTGGTTGCAGGCCCCCGATGGAGACAGCTATTGAGGAAGTCTGCCAGGCAGAATCAACTGGGTCACTCATCCTCCTTGGTGCCTAATTCTGCTCTCTGCTGAGGATTCCGCTGTCCGCCGTCCCCAGGCTCCCCTAATGGACACTTCGATTCTCCTGGAACGATAAGAACAGAGCCCTGCCCCAATCCCAACCCTAGGACAATTGCCCTCTTTTTTTTTTTTTTTCGGGGGGGGGGATGGGGGGGGCTAGGTAGTACTTCTCCTGAAGCAAATTTGGCCTTCTGACAACATACAAAGCGTTATCTTTCAATCCGGGTTAAAGAAGAAATCATTCTGTCACCTTGGAGCTGTATTGACCATTGTTTATTGTGCAAAAATAAGATTGTATTGGATTACATCGGTATTGATCTTTGTATATTGATACAAAATTAAGATTATAGTTGGCCACAATGGTATTGACCCTTGCATATGGACGTAATATTAAGATTATATTGGGCTACATAGGCATTGATCTTTGTATATTGATACATAATTAAGAGTATATTTAACCACAATTGAATAGATCTTTGTATATTGATACAAATTTAAAGATAATGCTTCCCAATGGTATCATACCTAGAGATACTTAAAAATAAAATGTGAAGCTCTGACCGCTTGATACCAACCGTCTAAAATGGTCTAGGATAGTTAAAACATACTCCTTGTCATGCAAACATGTCTCTTTGTTAGCTACTATGACAGTCTATCACAGATATTCTCTAAACTACCCAGTAATCAAGTTGCTAAGAGACAAGCAACATTTGCTTATCTAAATACAAGAGAGGGTTAGGGCATCTTCAAAAACCCCTAGAGATCTGCAGAATATGGCATTCAAAGATGTTATCTTAAATCAAGATTCTTTTTTTTGATATCGAGACATATCAGCGCCTGACAGCACCCCCTATTCTACTCCAAGTAGAAGATAAGCATCGAAGAACCTCCACTGTAAGATGGTTGAATTAATGGCAAGCCTTTCTCTTGGCATGAAAAAACCCCTTGCACCAACTGCAGACAGACTGCTGTCCAAAAAGGACAAAACTTGGTAGCAGGGAAGTCGACAGCCTAACTCTGCCAAGACAGGGTAGGTAAGTCCTTCATAATCCCTGCTCTACAACAAATGTCTGTCAGAGAAACAGGACCCAAAGGCTGAAGATTGATCCTGGAATGTATGGAGAGAAAATGGGAACTGTCCAGGCAGCTACTGGTATGTTCTTTCTCAGTTTTGGAAGCTGCAGGCTCTGCACTTCCTATATAAGCTAATATATTTATCCCTCTCAGGTCTCTGAGGTGGTTGAAGAGTAGACAGATAGAATCTTATAGTTAAATTTTGAACTGTTTAGGAATCAAGAGGGTGTTATAGATCTAAGAAGATACTCTTAAAAGTGTGCTACAAGATAGTATGAATGTTGAGTCACATATAGACCTTTAAACTCATGGAGTTGGGTAGATAGTAGAATGTTAAAGTCAGGGGCCAAATAGGTATAAACTGAACATTGGGAAGGTATACTGGGCCAATTTAATCTCATAAATGTGGCATATTTATATCTATTGTTCTGTATAATACTTACTGTTATAAGAGAAGGAACCAGCTGTTGGACTGAAAGGGGAAACCTCTGGAGAGAAGAGGGTGGAAGGGCGGGTTAGGAAGGGGGAATAGGGAGGGGTTTGTTACTGAGATGTAACTTGAAGAAAAAAAAATAAAGTATTTATAAAAAAAAAAAAAAAAAAAAAAAAAAAAAAAAAGAATCTGTGGAGAACAGCATTGATACGTATAGTGATGTTACAGATGGGGGTACAGAAGATTTAGAAAGGTTGAAGTAATTTTCCAAGTAATTTTACTAATAAATGCAAAAACTGGATTCCTAGCCTGCATAGTACAAGTCCAGAGTGTTTACTATGAGCTACTAACAACAGAACAATCAATGTAGTCAGTGATTAAGAGGCATCCTTGCAGGTTGAATGAGCATCCTTACTCCTTGAAGCATCTCATTCACTCTGTACTTCCTTATGGGATCATTCTGTGTCTGATTTCACTGAAGCTGGGTGTATTGCAGTCTAGAAAATCACAAATTTATAGCAGTATCCTTGCCAGGTAGCAACAGTATATAGAGATAAAACAAAGAGCATTCTACTGAGACACATGCCCAAGCAGTGCTGTGGTGAAGAGCCAATGAAGTGAACTGTTTCTGGTGTAGGCAGAAAATATCAAGGACAGGTGGACAAGCAAGCTTCCTACAAAGTTCAGGGAAAGATTTAGGAACAGATGATGCTCTCTGCTCATACTGGGCTCTCATAATGACATTAACCACCCTTTAGCCAGCATATACAACAATTTCATGTGATCAGATGGAACAACCATAGTCAACACAGTCAGCACCGAGCTTCTTTGTGTATTTACACAAAGAGCAGAAACTAAATTTCTGCTCACACTTTTTGCTAAATAACCTGATATCTGTGAGGTGCATTTCATGATTTGGACTGTCAGGATTTCTATTGTCAATTTTTCATGGTCCCTTGATAGTAAAAGGTAATGCTTTTCATTTAACTTTAAATATTTTTGAATTTATGGCTTTATTTTCACCTTTAAACGTTCTCCTTTAAAAATTTTCAGCAGTATGTTTTGATTATATTTTTTCCACTTTCACTCCTCTCAAATCCTCCTTAACTCCTTACCCATTAACTTCATCTCTCTCTCTCTCTCTTCCTCCCCATCTCAAAAACAATACCAGAAAAACAAACAAACAAAAATGAAAACAGACAAACAAAAAAATGAAAATAAAAACAGACAAACAAACAAAAAAGAAAACCAGTAAGATTAAAAATACCATCATAAAACAAAACAAAGAGTGCATAAAGAGAAACATGGAGTCTATTTTGTGTTGGTCAACTACTCCTATGAACTGGACTTGTCCTGGAGTGTGGCTAATATGCTAAGTGACAGTCCATTGAAGAAAACTAAATTTCACCTATCCCAGCAGGTATCAGTTACAAATAGATTTTTCTTGGTTAAGAGTGTTCACTTCCCTTTTTCAGTTCTGGATTTTGTGTGGCTTGAACCTGTATAGGTCTAATGAGTGTTGTCATGGTCACTGTGAGATCATATGTGTATCAGTCCTGTTGGGTCTAGAAGTAGTTGCTTCCTTGAAGTCATCGGACAATCTTTCTATGTCCTTTTCCTCATAGATTCCTGAGCCTTGAGGGAGGGGCTCGATAAAGACATTCCATTTAGGAGTGAATTTTCAAAAGTTCCTCATTCTCTGAACATTTTCCTGTTGTGAGTCTCTGTATTAATTCCCATTAATTCCAATAAGAAGATTCCCTGATGAGGGTTGAGGGAGGTACTGATCTATTGATATAGTGATGTACATTAGATGTCATTTTATTTTTATATCTCTTTAGCAGACTAATAGCAGTAGATTATCTCGTAAGTCCACGATCTCTCTAGTCTCAGGTTCTTGGCCAATTTAATAGTGTGAGGTATAGGTTCTCTCTCATGGAGATGATATTTTAACACCAAAAGCTCATAGTTCACATTAAGACTATGCCTCTGTGCATACAGCAAATTAAGCAGATTAAGAGAATAGATTTCTTTCTCTGCTCCGTAGCTCATGAAGCTGGCTTAGGCTGTCATTTTTAGGATTCTTATTGCGGAGCTTTTGGTTCAGTTGATCTTTACCCCCTGTCCCCTCCCCCAATAAGAACATTTAAGCAAAACAATCTGGTTTTGTTTGAAAGATCCAGGTAACTGCCTACGTTAGCTTGAGCCGCTTAGGTATTTCAGCTAAAAATGGCTTATTTCCATGCGTCACCCAGATAATTGCCTTAGTCGGCTGGCCCACTTAGCTGAGTGAGCCCCAGGTGTGAGATACAAGCCTCAGGGAGGACTTCATTGCTTCATTGGCGAATCCAAGCCCAGCTACCTTCTGGATGCCTAGAGAAGTACAATGTAGATTTCCTTCAGCCTGTGATGTTAGGTGGATTCTCTTTCTGTTAGATGGATTTTCCATGTCACCTGACAAGAAAGTCCCCTTCTATCTTTCCAGTTGATTATCTATCATGGTCAGGTATAACTTTGTGGTTTTTGAAGAGGCAATATTTCAGCAAGTATTTCTTAAACACTGGCCAAGCACTGGAAAATACAAAAGAAAATAAAGACAGTATTTCTTCCTCAAGATGTATGTGTTTATGGCTTGGTTTATATGAACCCTTAGAGAGTGCCTGAATGTTTGCTGTTGACCTATTTGCAAGTGTAATCAGGGGTGGAGAAGGACAAACTTGTTGGAGAGATCCACAGGTATGCTAAATGTATAGATGGGCATCCTCTTGTTTTCTTACAAATATATAGCTATTAAGAAATGTAGCCTAAGCCGGGCGGTGGTGGCGCACGCCTTTAATCCCAGCACTTGGGAGGCAGAGGTAGGAGGATCTTTGCGAGTTCGAGGCCAGCCTGGTCTACAAAGCGAGTCCAGGACAGCCAGAGCTGTTAAACAGAGAAACCCTGTCTCAAAAAACCAAAAAAAAAAAAAAAAAAAAAAAAAAAAGAAATGTAGCCTAGTATTTTAGGAGGGTACTCCCAATAAAATTAAGTTGTTTATGTTTATCTCATTTAGGAGACAATGTAAAATTTGTGGCTCTACACTGGAAAGTCACAGATAGCGTTGGCTATAAAAACACCCATAGTTAGAAAAAAATACTGTCATTTTACTTTCTTAACTGTATGTACACACATGCACATAGGTATCTTCATATATATACATATATATGCATACATGTGTGTGTGTGGAGAGAGAGAAGAGAGAAGAGAGAGAAAAAGAAAAAGCAAGACAGAGAATTTGAGAGACAGAGAGATAGATAAGCAGAGAGAGTATGTGGAGTGCCTGCATATGCACACATGTATCATGTGTGTGCCTGGTGCCCACAGAGGCCAGAAGAGGATATCAGGTCACCTGGACCACTCTATGTAGCTGCTCAGAATTCAACTGGATCTCTCTGCAAGTTCTAACTGCTGAGCTGCATTCCCAGCACCACTGGGTGAATTTTTAATATGCTTTAAAGAATGCAAAATAAATAAAAAACACATAAAGAAAAAAAAATAACCACTTCATGGAATGATGAACATTGACAAACTTAAAACCTTACATGACTTTTTCTTGAGGTCTTTTTTTTTTTTTTCGGTTTTTCGAGACAGGGTTTCTCTGAATATCTCTGGCTGTCCTGGACTCGCTTTGTAGACCAGGCTGGCCTCGAACTCACAAAGATCCGCCTGCCTCTGCCTCCCAAGTGCTGGGATTAAAGGCGTGCGCCACCACCGCCCGGCATCTTGAGGTCTTTATATACAAAAAGTCTTCTCACTTCAATTTTGAACTCTAGTTGCTACAATTTGATGTCATAAAATAGCAAAGCAAGTTTTCCTGTTTTTTTTTTCTTATCCCCTTCAACTATAAAATGACAGAATTTTAAGATTTTGTAGTGGGACTACAGCGTTTTGTAGGATAGTGATGTGGGTTTTGCACTTGATTAAGAGGTTGTAGTGTCTATGCTTACACAGTTAAAATTCTGCAGGATGAAACTTTCAGGCTTGCAATAAATGTCATGAATGTGATTTTGAAGGTCAGGCTGGTGAACCACCAAAGATTACTGGCAGCTTGGAAAGGCGATATTTGCATCTGGCTCCTGGCACTCTGGTCCCTGCTATGATGTCGTCAGGTTAGATAAGAGGAGCCCTGTGAACTAAATTGAACTTGGCATTTGACCCCTGAGGCCTTTATGTTTCTTTTTATCCTTTCCTCTCGTCTCCCTCCCTCTATGTGTGCTGAGCAACCATAAAACTCTGCTGGCTTCCTGCAGGAACACTTGGCCTGGTTTCCTTGCAATACCTGTTTATACATGAATCAACCTAAAATTAACTTCAGTGACAGCAGGATAATCCTGACCTTGTGAATTCAAGTATGAAATGCTCTAGAGCATATGACTAGCCAGAGTTCTTGGTAAGTGGGTTGTTCTATTTAGTTGAGTTCCTAGCTATTTAAGGGTAAATTCTATTAATACGTTTTACTTTAATCTTTGTTACTGAAAAGTCTAGAACGTGTCTTCTTTTATGTCATTATATGGTTATTACAGGCTACTTGATCTTTATTAATATTTCAATGTATCAAGATTGTCATTACAAGCATCCAAAATCTAATAAACTCATTAATGACTTCAGGGAAATGGGATGGGGTGACATTGGCAAGAGGTGGTTTAACTAGGATGAATCTGCAGGAAAATTTGTTATAACCAATCTCAGGGCTTTTAGTAATACACTCTATTTTATATAAACCAATTTTTAATTATAAATCATAAAGAATCCATAAAATTTTGTGCTAACTCACCTCTTCAAAGGAGCAGAATATACTTCCTTCTGTTCTCAGATTCATTTTAATAAAATTAAAATACATGAAAACAAAGTCTGTGTTCCTGTTCCCTTCACTCTGTTGATTGTAGGATAGTTATCCTGTACTATATGGCTAAAATCCAATTATAAGTGAATACATGCCATGTATATCTTTCTGAGTCTGGGTCACCTCACTCAGGATGAGCTTTTCTAGTTCCATCCATTTGGCTGCAAATTGCATGATTTCCTTGTTTCTGATAGCTGAGTAGTATTCCATTGTGTAAATGTACCACAGTTTTTTAAAATCTATTCTCTGGTTGGAGGACATCTGGGTTGTTCCCAATTTCTAGCTATTACAAATAAAGCTTCTATGAACATAGATGAGGAGATGTCCTTGTGGTTTGGTGACGAATCATTTGGATGTATACCCCGAAGTGGTATGGCTGGGTCTTGAGGTAGAGCTATTCCAAGTTTTCTATGATATCGACAGACTGATTTCCATAGTGGTGTACAAGCTTGCACTCCTAACAGCAATGGAAAAGTGTTCCCCACACTTTGTTATTTGTTAGTGGGATATTCTGCCCTAGTGGAGCTGCCAGGTAGGCCCCCAGTGCAAGAGGAAGCTCTTAGCCCTCATATGGCTGCTGGGCTGAAGGGGACTGATATGTAGGGCACCCACACCAGAAGAGTAGGATAAGTGGGAGAAGGGGGAGAGGGTGGGAAGGTGAGAAGGTGGGCCTTGGAGGGATGGAGGGAGGGGGGACTATGATGGAAATGTAAAGGGAAGTAATAAATAAACATAAAAACATACATGAAACCCAAGTTAAAGACTGTGAAAGACAATTATAATGCAGTCTACCTATTCACATGGGGCATGTGGAACTGTTCCCGTGCCACCATATTTAGAAACCATGTTTTGTTGGGCATAGGCAGAAAACTCAGACATCTACGGACTTTGTTGTTCTCTTGAGAACCTTTAGTTTAATATTGAAAGAAGCATTAAAATGAATGTCACCAATGAACAATTGTTTTTTAGCCACCAGAAATGAGAATACAAAGTGGATGCAGAGCACTCCTAAGACATTATTTGAAAAGAAAATGTAAATATAGTAGAATATCAAACTTTTAGTGAATTAGGAAGGGAGAAAGGGAAGGCTCTTGGAACCTGGTCTAACTGTGAAAAAAATTAAATGCCTTTTAGTAAAGAATTCTAGTAAAGTTTCGGCTGTGTGTGAGTATTCAGAAAATACAATTTTAAAAATTAAGATACTTATTTGTGTCTTTTGCGATATTGCTATTTCATTTATCTGTTAATTATAGGATGTGACACTTACCTGTTATGAATTCTAGATTCTTGTGTGTATGTGTGTGTAGTTTGTATGTAGTACATGTATATGTTATGTATGTTATTGTGTGTGTATATGTGTGTTGTGTGTAAACAAGCATCTGTGTGTACACAGAGGCCAGAGGAAGACACTGGTGTTTTGTTTTATCATAGTCCACTGTATTCTCCTGAGGTGGGCTCTCTCATTGGACCTGGAGATAGGCTGGCAACCAGCGAACCCCAGCAATCTGTCCATCTTAGTCCTACACTTATCCATCTTCACAACCCTATGAATCCTCTTTTTAAAGGCAATGAAGAACAGTTGAAGCTACTTAGAATTAATAAATTCTGTTACCTAAATCAAGCACAGACTTGTAGCATCAAGTTCCCAGGAAGATAAATAGCTAGACAAATAATGAGAAGCAGTGTCAGAGGGAGGTCAAGAGCAGTGACTTTGGAGACAGACAGACCCAAGACTGAAAATTAGTTCGGCTATTTTCTCACTATAAGGCCTTGTGTCATTGAGGTTGGTGAATTTAATTTTGCTTCTAATATAATATGGGTTAATGGTGGTTGTGTGGCTAAACTATATTTGTGTGATTCTGTCTACTTTTATAAGTTAGCACAGTGGACTTGATTTTTCATTTTATTTCAGCATCACAGATTATAATTGCAGAAATGACAACCAAGTTTTCCAAAGATAGTGATTTGCACAATGTAGATTACCAAATTGTGACATTTCCTTATCCAGTTGATGATTTGCTGATTGGTGAGATTACTACAGCATCCACGATAGACAGATGCAAGCCTTAACTGACAACTTTCTCCCATTCCAATGCTGTTTCATGACATTTGCAATGAAAAATTCTCTGAGACCAGGGAGGAAAAGGAGAAGGATAAATTTAGAAATTTAGAATACTTTTGAGTTTCATTAGAGATAAGTAAAGAATGATTTCATTGATGGTCTGGTAACATGAGAATGAATGAAAGTAGTTATTTGTTGAGAAAGTAGAATTCAAATAGAAACCTCTGAGATTACAAGGCATGAAGTCAAGGAAATGTGAATAGAAAATGATAAGAAAGTATTTTTGGGCAACAGCGTTTAGGAAGCTTTGAATATGTGTATTTTCCATCCAGGAAGAAGTCATGATCATTTGCTGAGTATGTTCATGAGCTAAATGAGATGTGTACATGTGAGTTGAGGGGCAGATAGGATGCATGGTGGTTACCCTTTCAACTTGGTATGATTCATATTAAACTTAAACTATAGACTTCTTGTCCTTTCTGTAATGTGTAATGATCATGGAATGGTGCCACTTTGAATGTGGGTGGCACTATTTCATGGACTAGGGTCCTGAACTGAATAGAGAGGAGAAAGTAAGTGAAGCACATGAGCTAATTGTTCTCTGCTCTGACTGCAGAGGCAATGATTCACAGCTGTGCATTTATGATGGTACACCTCTCCTGACAGGCAGGAACTCTGTGTGTCTAAAATTATGAAGAAGAAACCCTTCTTTTCTTAGGTTCCTTTTGTCAGATGTCTTGTCACAGCAATAAAGAGAGTAACTTGTGCAAGATAAGTCAATATATGGTTCATATCAAATGTCCCAACAGGTTCCTGTGCTGACTTCACATGTAGTTGGGGGATGTAGGTCACAAGAATGCTACTTTCATCAATGGACTGATCCATGGCTTTGAAGGGGATGTCTTCCTTCTCTCTGTCTATCTCTCCTTCCTCCTTTTCTTTCCTCTCCTGTCTGCCATGAGCTAAGATGTTTTGCAACTCTGTGTTCCCACTCCAATGTGCAGTGTCTCACTTGAGGCTCAAAGCCCTGGAGACTCCAGACTGAAATATGTGAGGCAGTGAGCCTAAATTAACTGTACCTTCCTTAAATTGTTTTCCTCAGATATTTGGTAAGAGCAGAAAACTCCCTAACATAGTATAATTGTTAATAGTATAAATTTGACAGGATATAGAATCACGTAGAAAATAAACCTCTGAGCCTGTCTAGGAATGGTGTTCTATAATTGTGCTATGAAGATATAAAGAACCACCTTAAATGCTGGTGACATCCTTTCATGGGCTGGGATTCCAGATTGAATAAAAGAGAAAGGCAGCTGCTGAACACCAACAGTTATCGATTTGTGTGTGTGTGTGTGTGTGTGTGTGTATTAAACATAATGTGACCAGATGCCCCCTGCTCCCACTCCCAGGCCTCCTGCACCATGATAGACTGTATCTGAAACTCTGAGCCCAAATAAAACTAACTTGTCTGCTGTCCCCCTTGTTCCCTTGATCCCTCCCTACTTTTCTCCTTACTTCCTTTGTTTGTGCTTTCCTTCTTCCTTCTTTCCTCTCTGCCTCCTTCTTTCCCTCCCTCTTTTTCCTTTCTGAAATTGCTTTGTAACCTATTTTGTTATAGCAATGAACATTTACAAAAGTAATTCAAGAACCATTTCCAAAGCCACCAGCTAAGCGCAAATCATTACAACATCATGTATGACAGAGGTTGTTGTTAATTGTGGCAGTAAAGAACTTTATTTTCATTTGTCCATTGTTCAATCCTGTGGAAGCCAAAGTAACAGACATGTGTGGACTTTGTTGAACCCATTTATAAATGAGTAAGAAGTGATCAAGTTTTGTCACTTATATGTAAATCACTTCAGTGCTTTGCAAAACACCTTTTAATATACTACTTTTAAGTTCTACTCTATTGACTATTTTCTTTTTCCTCCCTTCAATGTACTAAAAGCAGTTGTGGGAATGAACAGAACTGCTGAGATTCTGTGACCAATACAATGTCATGTCCCTTCTTTCTGTCACCAAGTTATTAAATGGGCAGAAAGCTGTTACTCGGTTTTTTAAGTCCTCAACCTTGTTTATCTAAAAAGGTGATCAGCACCGACTAGTTGCTCAATTGCAGACATACATATTTGGAAAATCTGCTTGAGTCATCTTTATGGGTAGTGGAGTGAGAAGGAGTGTTCTTTCAATTTGTGAATTTGGATGTGAAGCTCTATTACTATAGTTGTCAGAAACATTTGCTTGGACATACCTCATATTTGAATACCAATGATTGCTGTGATGAACCATGAACAGCTATGTTAACCAAAAGTTCCTGAAATTCTTGCACAAATAACATGTTGAATCCCAGTGGGAGTTCCAGGTTTCTCTGCTTCCTTTGATTCTTCCTTCTGCCATTGCATATAGGGTAATAGTGGTCTTCTGGTGAGGAGTTGCCAACATGTGGCTAAAAAAGGAGAAAGGGGCTGTTGTTAAAGATTTTTCTGATGTCAGTTTTACTAAAGAGGTGGTATGGTTAGATGGAGTAATTAGGGTGAACTCTCCAAGAAAATATTTGAAACTAACAGTGAGAGTAGGGGGTGTCTCTGCCTGCTCTTGGGGCCCTTTTCATCCTACAGTGTTGCTGCATTCAGCCTTGATATCTAGACTTATTATATCTTGTTATGCCATGTTTGGTTGACATCTTTGGAGACCTGTTCTTTTCTGAAGGGAAGTAGAAGAGTGTAGGTCTGAAGGAGAGGAGTGGTGGGGGGCTGGGAGTGTGGAGGGAGAGAAAGTTGTGATCAGGATGCATTGTATAAGAGAAGAAAGAAAAAAGAGAAACTTTTAACAAATACATATTGATATAGTGTAATTATATTGCAACATTGCTATGGGTCTGACTTTAAATGTCCTTCTAGGGCCTGTTTGTGAGAGGTCTGCAGGGAAGTGGTATAGGAAGGAGATAGAGTGCTTAAGAAGTGGAGTGTACTGGTGGTTTTTAAGTCACTAAGACGATATTCCAAAAGTGGGCGGTAGGACTGCAGACCTGTCCAATCCCTTTCTGTCTTTGGTTCCTGGTAAAAAGTTTTCTGCTGTAATGTGTGCTACCCACAATGCACTGCCTTCCCACAACCCCGAAATTAATGAATGCTATTGATCATGGACTGGAATGTGCAAAGTTGTGAGTGTAAATAAAACTTTTCTCTTTATATGTTGATTATCTCAGGATTTTTTTTACAGCAATAGAAGGCTGATCAATACAATGGTGGTGATTAAGATAAGAAAACATGTTGGTGGGATGTACTTAGAGGTGTTTGGTACATTGGGTAGAAACGCCAGTTTCTCAGAGTACTTCCTTCTGAAGTTGCCAGTTCACTTTGAAACTACACTTCTTAGCACAAACCCTCAAGCTGTACCCAAAGGACCTCTAGAGATTTACTTGTCTGTAGCTATGTATTGGTTACTGAGTTTTGAACTGGTAATATTTCACGCAAAGAGAAGAAATTGGTTTTCTTTCCTGTTATGACAGAATCTCTTACTTTCTGTTAGATGCAAAAACATAAGTGTGGAATTTATTTTTCTGGCATTCAATATTTTCTTTAAAATATTCAAAGAGCAGATGGGTTATAGATGTTGAAAAATATGTTAATTTTTTATTAGTTCTTCCATCACCTGCTACTCTCATTCTCTGTGGCTCTTCAACTGTTGTTTGGTTCAGCACTATCACAGCCTTCTCCCTGGAACAGAAATAGGAAGATCCATAATTCATCGTCTCTTCCACCATCAGGTCAAAACCTGACTACATACTTCCTTAGTTATATAACCATGTATGCTTTATACCTGATTGACTAATGCTATAACTTCAAGATATCATTGCATTTCAATTTTCCTAAGATTGAAAGAAGGAATCAAGTAAGGCAACATTTAAAATGGTTTCAGTACTCTAGGCCATTAAGAAATGATGAATCCTGAATTCGTTTCCTACAGTGTATCAAAAGCAGATAAGACCTGAACAGCATGGGTGCACACCTTAACATCCTGTGCCCAACATGGTTTCTTGTTTCTTGTTTGGTCAATAACCTTGTTTAATGGACAGACAGCAAGTATTTAATTTCTTTTCTGCGTGATATTGATCCTCAACCCTGTTTATCTAAAAAGGCTATGGGCACAGACTAGTTGCTCAATTGCAGACTTTTATATTTGGAAAATCTGCTTGAGTCATCTTTGTGGGTAGCAGAGTGAGGAGGAGTGTTCTTTCAATGGTTTTAATTTGTGAATTTGGATGTGCAGCTCTATTATTAGAATTGTCAGAGGATTAAGAGAAACAAGCATTTTTCAACAATATTGCAATGAGTGACAATAATTTTGAAGCTTGTTCAAGTCACACACACAGCTGGTAAGTATGAGATTTGGTGCCATTGCCCAGGACTTTGATGCCAACATTTGTTGCATCATCCCATGATCTCATCATATTAACTATGCATCATTCTTTTTCTCTGAGCTCACATCATATGTTGTTCTTACTGCTGGCATAAAACTTGTGATATTATCTTGCTTTTTCTGTGCCTAGCCTCCAGAATGAGATCTAGTATATGATATTTACTGAAAAGAGTTTTTAGCTGAATATTTAAATGTGAATATGTGTCTCTATTCCAAGGGGCTATGTGCTTTTTAATTAACGGGTAGAGTTTTGTAGGTCATTATATCCCTTAGTACTCTGACAGTGTCAACAAATCTATTTGTAATGGAACTAGAGCCTTCCCAAATGCAGTTCATTGCTTGTTGTATATTGTCCACATCATCAACCTTGAGTCATATTTTTATTTCTAAGTCCTTTCTATCTCTTCCTTTTTTCTTCCTCTATCTTCTTTTTTAATCAGTTCATATTAATGATTTCCATGTCATTCTCTTTGCTTGCTTTCTTAAAAAGCAGTAATTATAGACAACTCTCATCATGATAGATACATTTGACACAAAAGCATGTAAGATCAACATTATACCAGAAATCACCTACTTTGTGTATGTATATTGTTGTTTAGAAGAGTTAGCAATGACCTTAAACCTTGTACTGAGCCCTAGAGGAACATGATTGATGACTCAGTGTGTTTCAGTATTTAATTCCCAAGCAAGATGGCAACATTCACAAGAAATGGTCATTACACCAGATGTTATTAATTAGTGATTCAGCATTATTGGCAATAAGGAAGGCACACAGACGTTCCAAAATCAGGTTGTTGATTCATCTATTCTGTGTTAATAGTCCCTATGTATTGTCATGACTGTTTTTTGGCTAGAAAGATTGTAGCTGTTTATATATAGTGTCCAACCATTATTTTACTAAGATGAACAGAGTTTGAATGTTTTAATAAACATTTCTGCCTTCATCATATTTCAAATGCATATAGAGTGGTGGGAGTATGGCTCTCAAGCTTGAAGGAGATTTGAAAAGTTAAAAATGATGTAAGTGAGGTAGGTGGAGCAAAGTTTGTCTTCAAAGCCAGAACTTAGAAGATGAGGTAGGAGTATCCAACACATATGAGACTAGCTTGGGCTATAAAGCGAGTTCCAAGCCAGTCCAGGCTAGATAGCAAGATAGTAACTCAGAAAGGTTTTCTTTCATTTAAATAACCGCTACACTCATTTTGGCTTATTTGGTCACTTCTTAGTTCTAAAAAATACAAATGGTTTTTCTCTCTATTCTTTCTCCTAGGGGCTTAGTTTATCTCCCTGGAGGAGTTATTTTTATTATGCATCATTCTTAAAATTATGAATCCACATAGACTTTCGGGTCACTTGTCGTTGCTTTACCTGCTTTCTCCCACACACATTTTCTTTAGGCTGCTCCCTTAAACATGGAAAGTGTTCTGTAGCTAAGACTTAGAGAACATACTGTATGTCCAAACTTCTATATCTCTACCTTTAACCAACTAACTATATTTCATTGCTGTGTCAGTTGAGGGGCCTTGTAAAATTCTTGGTTGTAGGAATCTTCTGGGAAGAAAATGCATATAAGCTGCATAGTGATTCTAAAAATAAGAAACATCATAATTTTACATAATTGTCATTGTGATGGCTTATATATCACCTCAGATCCTAACTGGAATTGACTTCCCCTTCTTCCTGTCTTTTTTATTTCATCACATTAGACATCATTGGAATGATCATTTCATTCCTGTACTGGATTCCAATATTGGACTCATTTTTGGGAGACATGGGTTTTCATAATCTGTAAATACACATCAAGATTGTAACTATTGACATGACAAATCCTATGCAATTAGTGATCTCTTAAGGTCATAAATTCCTATACCCATTTTCAAATCTCTTGGAAGTATTCATTTGAACAGAATTGTGTTTTGATAAAAGTATAAAATAATTCATCTGGAAAGGACCTCAGATATAATTTAGTCTCAGTTCTCCAATTTATTGATAAAAGCTCCAAGTGAATAATATATTCACATATATTATTATATCCATGCATACACACATATGCACACATTACATATACATATATAATATATATTGTGTATATTTCATCTAGTGTGTTAGTAACAGAGGCCATGGTAGTTAACTCCATACAAAAAAATCATCTGAAAAGTGTTTAAACATGTTCATATCTGAATTTCACAACCGTGGACTTGATTTAGTTGGTCAAGGAGATACAGGATATTAGAGTGAAAAGAAAAACTCATTATGTATTCCTGATATGCAATTTTGGTGAGAAATATATTACTTCAGAATTCAAGACTGGACTGTAGAAGGAGCTACCTAACTTGATGCATTCTAAGCCACATTTGATTCACTAAGGCAGGTTGAAATTATTCCTACTTTGCATATGAATAGTAATAGTTGAATGAATAATTAACATAGAGAGTTGATCACAAGCCTGTCTTCTTGGCAGAATCACAAGCCTCCAAGGCTACAATACATGTTTTAAATTATTATTTTGTGAATTTACATCATGCACCCTGTTCCCTCTCATCTCTCACCTCTTCTCAGACCCTCCTTCCACCCTTGAAAACTCTCCCAACATAAAAAAAAAAAAAAATCTCATTGTGGAAGCTGTAGTGTGTCTCAGTGTGTCCCACAATATTACATTTTGTTCACACATTTTTGCTTGCAAATGTTCATTATAATGATTCCTTGGTCTGATATGAGGCCTCTGGCTTCTGCTACTTTGTCAATACTGGAGCCTCAGTGGGACTCCTCTCAGATATGCTATTATTGTCATATGTCATGGAGATCCTGGAGTTTTGGGTCTGTGCAACTGACCTCTTTATGCGCTTCAGCAGTTCATCCATGGGGTGTATGTTGATGTGGGCCAACTCGAAGCCCTGGTTTGGGGCCTGCAACCCCCACATCCAAGGCTAGTTCTTTTGTGCTACCCAAGTAAGGTGCAAGACCTGATCGCTCAAGTGCTGCAGCAGGTAAGAGACTGGACCAATTCTACTCCCCTCCAATGCTCATCAGGTCCAACTCTTCTACTTGCTACCAGTGTCGAGGGCATCAGTGAGTTGGGAGCTGGGGGAATCTTTCCCTGGTCAACACCACAGAAAAGCAGACAAAAGGCAAGGCTGGCTATCCTACACTTACACCTTCAGGACTAGTTCACACACATCTCCCACATACAAGGCCAGCTCTACTGTGCTGTTCATGTAAGGTGCAGGGCCTGCTCTCCCAAGTGCGGCAGCATGTGAGGGGCAGGAACAGATCTGACCACCACTGGTGGTGAGGGTAAAAGAGGAGGGCAGAGGATCTCTCCCTCATCAACACCACCACAAAGCAGACAGAAGGCAGGGCTGGCTCTCCCACACTCACTTCCTCAGGACTGGCTCACTAACAACCCCCCATATCCAGGGCCAGCTGTACTGTGCTGCCCTGGGTAAGTGGGACCTGCTCTTCTGAGTGATGCATTATGTGAGCGAGCACCAGGAACAGCTCTCTTGCTGTTTTGACCACATCAGGACCAGATCTCCTCTGCCACTGGTGATGAGGGTAAAAGAGAGGAGGAGGGGATCTCTCTCTTCATAGCACCACCACAAAACAGACAAAACTCAGGGCTGGCTCTCCCACACTCACTCCCTCAGGACTGGCTTACCTATAACCCCCACATCCAGGGCTAGGCTGGGTTCTTCTAGTCTCTGATTTACTTCCTGTACTGGGAGGTCATTTGGTGCTTGCCTGGTGTTGAACTAGTGGTTGTCACAGGCTAACTCCTTGTCCAGGCTCCATGGAGCTGAACTAGTGGTGGTCTCCAGTTCAATTTTTTTTTTTCCAGGAATGCTAGGCTACTACTCATTCAGATGTTCATATGTCAGAACACTGACCGAAGACATAGCCTCTGTACTATCTGCCAGCTACTGATGCATATGTGACATAGCAGTCACATCTGCAATGCCTCTAGGGGCAGGGGCTACAACACTTTTATCTTAATTTGTCTGTTCTTGTTAGTCTTTTCTACCTTGACCTCATCTTCATCTTCTTGCTTCTTTTCACTCCTTGGTTTTATTTCTTATGCTTTTAGACCTATGGAGAACATCTGTGACAGGGGTTCTCAGCTGTGTACAGCATGATCTTACCTGATTTTTCTTAACATGGTAGTCATAATCTCATTTCCAGAGTTGCTTTCTTTAGATTTCAACAACCAGAGTAGTGTTGGTATATTTTTGCATGCTTAATATCTGATGGGGTAATGTTATGCATTCTAAATGTTAATTAATCTCCCAGAAGCCTGCTTGCTGTATACCAAGTGAAGCTGTGTCATCTTTCTTATTAACCATTGTCTCTGATTGATTAAATAAATGCTGAGGTCTGAGATTGGGCAAAGTCAGAGGTAGGTGGGACTAAGGTTCTTGGACTTCTGAAGCAGAGAGGTTGATAGCCAGGAGAAGCCTCCAAGAGAAGAAGTAAAGATCAGGAAGGAGAACACATGCCATGAGCTAGAGAACAGAACATTATTCCACATGGCCTGGAACATCAGCATAGCGTGGGGAATAACAGCCCAGGTGATGTAAGTATATATGGGGTCATATTGGGGAATAGAATTAAAGGCTAGCTTAGATGGGCTAAGATTGCACAATCCAGACCAAGGCTTGCTAAAATCCATGAGGTGTCTCTTTGTGCTCATTTATAATGGCAGGTTAAGGATGAACACTGCTGACCAATTAAACATAATATAAATACTGGTAAATAATTTAATTAGCCATTTTTCTACAAACGTCTTACATCCACATCTGCTCTCATTCCTGGCATTCCTAGCACAGAGTAGGCATTTTTGGTACATGCTCTTAAAATTCTGAGTACCCACTATTACTATCCTTTATACCATTTCTGGTTTGATAATTCACATTTATCGTCACAATGTATGTTTAAAGAATCCCAGGGACACACTATGTAATGCCTTACTAACATTGAATTTTTTAAATGTTGGTAGAAAAGATACCAATGAATCTGAGAATTTTTATAGAAAAAAACTGAGGAATTAAATCAACCAATATACTATAAGGATATTTTGACATTAGATTGGAAACCTGAAATAGCATTAAGATGGGGATGTGGTAATGCATATGTGTCTATAGGGAATGCAAAAATGTGGTAACCAACAAAACTCATAAAGATTAGATCTGATCAGGGAAAACCCATTAGCTGAGACATATATGTCTTCGCATGATAAGAGATCTTATTACCTGTCTGGTGTTCATTTTATTCTATTCTTTCATCCAGTGAAGATGGAGTTTATGCTTCAAATGGACCTACAAAGTTGATATATGCCTATATATACCTTGTATCTCAAACTTAGAGCAGAAATTTATTTTCAGAGTCAAAGATTGGATGACAATAAAGGCAAAACAAATAGGCCAGTTGATTCAGCCTAACCGACTGCATCAATCACTATTTTTCTCAAAAAATTGCATGCAAATCAATTTCAAAAGTGTTAGCCTAGAGTGATTGATCATACAGAGACTGGACAACAAAGGCTATAGCTAACTATCCCGGGAATTAGCCAGTATCTCAAAGGGCACCCAAAAAATATTTACACCTCCATTCCTAAGAGGTAGGAAGGAAGGTTTTTTGTTATGTGTTATGATTGTTTGTTGTTGTCAAGGATGGTTGGATATATCATAAATGGATATAGAGTTGGATTGGTAATGGTCAAGGAAAAGTTAAAATAAGGGGTGAATTTAGGGACCTCTTTCCTCTTTTCTTTCTTTCTCTCTCTATTTTTCCTTTCTATATTATTAAAAATAATTAAAATTTAAGGTTATTTGAATATATTAATAAAAATCTAAGATTATTTTGTTTATATTAATAGAAATTTAAGGTTATCTTATATATAGATAGATATTGATAGAAATGTAAGATTATTGAAAATATAAGATTATTTTATGCATATTGATGAAGTTTAAGGTTATTTTATATATATTAATAGAAATTTAAGATTATTTTGTATATTGGTAGGAATTTAAGGTTAAATTTAAGGTTATTTTGTATATATGATAGAAATTTAAGGTCATCTTACATATTGGTAGGAATTTAAAATTAGTTTGTTTATATCTTGCTTTAATATATTTTTGATTGTCAAAAGATGTAAATACTAACTATGTATATTGATAGAAATTTATGGTTATTTTGTTTATGTATTGTATATTAGCAATTCATTTATATTGTATATATAATTCTTATAATTATTTTTATGGTAGATATATATTAACATTAGAGGAAAAATTTGTTATTTAACAAAAAGGGGGATATGTATTGGGAATTAGTTCTCTTTAGTTTATTAGTATGCAGATCAACCTGGCCCCTGGCATAATAAGGAGGAGCTTGGTGTTGCTTGGATGTTAGAAGATTTGAGGGCAGTTGAGGCCACAGTTCCATGAGAAACATGGATATGCCTTGTTGAAGGGGCATGGCTAGGAAGTTGCACAAGTCCCAGATGACATTGGTGGCTGCAAGAAGCAACAGGGGCCACTGGATATCACGAGAGATCTTGTAGGCTCTCAGATGGCCAAGGGTCACAATATGATGGCCTATATAAGCTGTCGGGCTCCACGTGGACATCTCTTTCTTACCCCCATGGACAGAGAAGGCAACTCGTGCTAGAGAAATGAAGCAAGGTATGCCATTGTCCAGCATTTAGTTCATAATAGCCTGAGGCAAATCAACGGTCAGAAACCTTGGCAAGTACACTGAGGATTGCCAAGAAAATGAGAGACAGAGTCTGAGAAAGAGGCTTTTGCCACAAGCCAGCCTAAGAATGCTAGGGGAAAAGGCATGGCATAGACCCTGCTGAGAGAAAGTTCTTGAAACTGGACACTAAAGACATCCATCCAGGGACCCGAGAGTGTAGGGAGAGTGAGTGAGGTGGGTAGAGTTCAGAGTCCACAGTATGGGGAGAGTGTGAAAGTGAGTCTCAGCTGAGGAAGGAAGCTGACCTCAGACTGAGCGATGAGGCCATTAGGCCCTAACTGGCAGACAGTGGACACTGGCCCTGCATAGGACTGCTTGCTGGAACTGCCATAGCCAGACAGCTAAAGTCAAGTTTTCTCACCTGAACCTGCACTAAGAATATTAATATCCTTTCAAGAAAATTAAAATAGGGTTGGTTAGGTGTTCTTAGATATTAAATGTTATTATAGGTATTAGGTTATAGGTATTAAGTATTAGGTTATACGATGTAAGTCTTCGTTAAGTATTAATAAATATATGTGTTTTAAATAAAAATTTACTGTTACATATGTTGTCCAAAGACATGGCTAATATAGATCATTCCCCTCCTCAGAATATATCTCACTAGCTTCTTTCAGATCCCCATTACTGTTAATCTGATTAATAACCTCCACAGATAGTAGGAAGCTGATGTGTGGGAGACACCATGTCTTCAGCTTTGTTGATTCTTCTGCAACATAGCTGCTTCTAGTCAGAGTCAGGAAGGAGTTTCTAGCTTTAGAACTGTGCATTTCTGAGAGAGTATCTGCTCTAAGCACTAGCTAACAGATTGGGCTACTTAAGGCACTGGGTGTCATGGATGCGCTGTCACTAAGGAGACCTTGATGAGACACTGAGCTCTTATCTCATCACTAATGTGAAGTTCAAATGCTGTATGGCGCAGCATTTGAACTTCACATTATTAGAGCTAGCTTTTTGTTTCTAGAGTAAAACAGAATGATTTACCAATCTCACATTGTAATTTATACACGGAAAATGAGCAGATAACATTGTAATGTGATGAATTCTTAAAGTAAAAAAGACTTAGGAGAAAAATTGCAAGTGAGTAAAATATTTCAATTAATGACAAGGGAAATGATTAGAGGACAATCCCTTTGGGATTCCACGAAAGATGTTGGATATTAATACAATGTTGTCATATTGGTATGCTCTGGAGCACTGAAATGTTTGTATCATTAAGTTGGAGTCGTAGCTCTACCTATTTACTTTAACAAATATTTATCAGATCAATATTATTGTCAATTACATATTGGAGAACTAAGAATAAACGTTATTCTTTAGCACTTGGTTAGGTAATAAATTTGGTTTTACCCCAGTGAAGAATTGGAGAGAGGATATGCCTAGTTTATCTACAAAACCATTTTCTTATATCCGTACAATAGAAGCTAGAGAACAGCTGGGGGTCTTCCTGTTTGCATTCTGCCAGGCTATCACTAGGTTTAGACTTGACTGTCTTTTCCTATTAGTGCCTTTCAGATGTGTAAAATTGCTTTGAAGGCATTCATGTAATGGAAGCAAGACTTCTTAAAAGATATGATTGGGAAATCAGGGTCTCTGGAAGATCACAAGAAACGTTTAGTGTGAATTAGTTGGGGTTGGCTAGGTTATAGCACAGTGATAACTGTCACACACTTCTACAAAATATATATATTGCTGGCCACAGATGATTTGCTGGGGTCTTTGGTCCCCTGTCATTAGTGGTCATACTTGATGATTTATATCCAGAATTTCACCACTTAGCACAAGAGAAGCAATAGAACTTGTGGAAATATCCATAGTGCTTAATAAATCTATTTCTTTGAAATGACCTTCATTATACATATTCGTTGGTCAAAGGAAATTACATAGACGGAGCTGAGCTCAGTAGAAGCAGGAAACTGTGGCCTACTGCAACTGGAATGAGAGTGGAAATAAGTAGGCTTATAGTCCTTGGACTCCAGGTACTTCCAAGAATTTCATTCATTATGAATTCCAAATGTAGTATCAAATGTAATTACTAAGATACATTTATCAACTTTTATTCTGTGCTAATCTAGATGTCCTTGATTTATGAAAATGAACACAGATGGTACCTGATTCCCAATGGTTTGACTTGTGTTCTTTCAACTCCATGATGGTAGGAAAGTAATATGCGTCCATTAGAAAGCATGCCTTGAATTTTGATCTTTGGTTGAGCTAGAAATATACAGTACTACACTCTCTTGGAATGTTGGATGGTGACAGAGAGCCTCATCTCTCCAGAGATGTGTAATCACAAGGAGGAACCACTGATACACTGTAGTTCATTATGGTGCTGAGCCAACTGGTTCAAATGCATTTGAACTGATGGCATTTTCAATTTAGGGGTTTGTAGGCATGTGCCCACATTATAAGTTGGTAGGCATATGCATATGCTTGAATGCTCAGCCCATAGAGATGGCACATTTCTGGACTCTAGACAGTCTACGGACAATAGTCACTCCCAAACTATGGTACAATCACAGAAATCCAGTTAGATTAATATTGACCACAGAAACTCCATCAAAAAATGAACCACAACATAAGGCAACAGAATCAGTGCTGGATAATTTATGATAAGCTTAGCAGTGGTGTATGGATTGTTGGATTGTTGATTGACAGGTGAAAGAGAGAGAGAGAGATATATCAACTTTTGTAAGAGAATAGGGCATTTTATAAATGAAGACTCAAGTTAATTGAGTAAAATTTCTACTTATGAAAATGTAGTTTGTGAATATATCTGAAGGTCAGGAAAAGAATAGTCAGATTTATTGAAAACCTGGTAAGGTGGACTTCACCATTTCTCTTAAAATTGACATTTCCTCTCTACGTTTATCTCTTCAGAGACAATCATACATCATTCCCCGATCTTTCCAGGAAGCGGTAAGCTTTCAACAGTCTGCAACCAGTAATCCTGCTTCTAATTTTAGGATTTTAAGTCCTGGCTTCAAAGGTTCTCAGGCAGTAGACTGAGAAGATTGAGGGAGTGTACAGGATTACTCTTAGGCAGCTGTATGACAAAGCTGTCTATTCACTCTAGATAAGAGTGAAAGAGGTTGAGATGTATAATTCGTTTCATGTACATCTGTCTTCTAGACCCCTTCATGAACTCAAAGGGCTGAAAATAACCCTCCCCCCAAGTTTGCATTCTACCACTTTCTTTTACTTGTATGGTGGAGTTGAAGGGAGTCTAATCCTTGCTGTGATGCTGAGAGAGGCTGATTGCCTATGGACTGCTCTAAGAAATTGTTTCACTCGTATTTTATGTGTATCATAATTC
The DNA here is from genome assembly GCA_907164525.1 of Lophiomys imhausi. NCBI lineage: Eukaryota > Metazoa > Chordata > Mammalia > Rodentia > Muridae > Lophiomys > Lophiomys imhausi. The sequence continues at coordinate 16,501,499 of CAJQZJ010001638.1, read as the reverse complement.
AGTTACACAGAGTGATGCATCAAGCTATTCTACCCTACCTAATGGGTGGGAGAATAGATTCCTTATCATTCACACTCTGGGGAAAGTCCTCATTTTTTTTTTAACACCATAGACTGGAATAACTCACAAAAGATATTTTATTGGTAGCCTCCAACTGAGGCACGTGGATTTTCTGTGTTTGAAGTTGCAATGCAAGTCACTGTGGTTTTGATTGAAATGCAAGCCCCATCCTTGAGGGTTGGTTAGGTGTGTATTCTAATTTACACTAATACTCCCTTGGGATTCCTGTTTTTCTGGATACTTATTTACTAAGGAGAAAAGTGGGCTTAAAGCTCTGTTATGCACCAGTATTGAGTAATAACAGGTGTTGTACTTAATTTAAAGAACAAAGGAACCATTACTATTATTTGTTTTTCAAACTCAAACTTCATTAACGTAAGAGAACATGGTTTTTTTGGTCTCAAGAAGTGAGGGCCAAAAACAGCAACAACAGCAACAACAATAACAACAACCTAAAAAAATCCTAATATCTATAAAGTTTAATTCTCTCTCTTTTTCTCTTTTCTTCTCTCTCTCTCTCTCACTCTTTCTCCATCTCTTTCTCTCTGTCTGTCTTTCTCTGTCTCCCCCCTTCCCTCTTTCTTTCAAGTTGTCTATTGCCTTTATCCAGGAATAAAGCTCGTTTAAGCTCTTCATCCAGGAACAGACTCCTGTGCAGTTTCTCTCACCTACACTAGAATGCCAACTCCTGTTTCAATTTTTAGGTCTTGTTTAGGCAGCACTGTTGTTGAGATCCCCTGGATGTTTTCCTGTCATAGTTCGTGAATGGTTATGTAATAGAATGGTCAACACTAGAAACATATACATGCAAGGAACACTGTACAGACTCAGCAGGTTGTATTTCTAGATAGATTTATTTACACACACACACACACACACACACATTTAAAACAATGGTTAAAGAAGAGACAGCTGTAAATTTGGAAAGGGGTTGGACATGGGAGGTGTAGGAGAGAGAAATGATGTAATTAGACTTGTAAAAGATTTTTTAAGTCTAGAATAAACACACACACACACACACACACACACACACACACACACACACACACACACCAAAAGTTCATTTGGCTAACATAGGTTTGCCTAGAGAAGATATCTTACTTACAATTACATGAAGCCTTAAGCTTAAATACTCTAATAGCGCATGTGTTCATCTACCATAGTACATTATACAATGTTACAAAAATGTGTTTAGTTGTCTTTCCTCTGACTAGATAGAATGTAACTCATGAAAGTATGAAAGGGTGTTAATATTTTGTCTTAATTATATCACTGCATTATCCTTATAAACATTAAACAAGAGCATTGCTTCTAAGAACACTATCCTTTGGCAAGACACAAAGTCTTCAGTGTACTTTTAATCTTTGAAGTTTCTGTGTATACTACATGTAAATGCGTATTTTGAGACAGTTCAATTGTAATTTTACCATTATTCCTACAGTTTAGATAATGAAAGCATAAAGTGCTTCTCAAATAACTGGTTATTTCAGGAGCTAGTTCAAGTCTAGTGTACACAGAAGGTAAAAATCTCCATTGTTTTTAGGTTTTGGTTGGCCTTGCCGATATAAAATATTATATAAAATTAGAATCATAATGAAATCCACACAATCAGAAATATTCATTATCTCAAAAAAGCCTGACTTATTTGAGATAATAGTTGTTAACAAAAACATCTAAAGTGGATGGAGTGCTTAATATGAGCCAGAAATTTTACAACATTTTAAATTATTTCATTCTCAAAACAGAACCTCAATATAAAGAAAGTATGTAAGATAAAGAAACTGTTCAGTTTCTTGAGTTCTTTACAAATTTTGGTTATTAGACCTCTGTCAGATGTGGGGTTGGTAAAGATTTTTTCCCAATCTGTTGGTCGCCATTTGTTCTAAAGACATGTCCTTAACCTTACAGAAGCTTTTGGTTTCATGAAGTTCCATTTATTGATTGTTGGTCTTAGAGCCTGAGCTGTTGGTGTTCTGTTCAGGAAGTTGTCACCTGTGCCAATGAGTTTGAGGCTCTTCCCCACTTTCTCTTCTATTAGATTTAGTGTGTCAGGCTTTATGTTAAGGTCTTTGATCCACTTGGACTTAAGTTTTGTGCAAGAATTCAAATGGATCTATTTGAATTCTTTTACATGTTGACATCCAGCACCAACACCAAGAAACCAAATAATCCAATCAAAAAATGGGTACAGAGCTAAACTGAGAATTCACAAAAGAGGAATCTCTAATGGCTGAGAGACACCTGAAGAAATGTTCAACATCCTTAATCATGCAACTCAAGATGACTCTGATATTCCATCTCACACCAGTCAGAATGGCTAAGATCAAAAACTCTAAAGATAGCACATGCTGGTAAGGATGTGGAGAAAGGGGACATTTCTCCATTGATAATGGGAGTGGAAACTTGTACAACAATGATGGAAATCAATCTGGTGATATCTTAGAAAACTTGGAACATCTGTACCTCAAAACCCAGCCATACCACTCTTGGGCATACATCCAGAAGATTTCTCACCAAACCACAAGGACATCTCCTCATGTATGTTCATAGCAGCCTTATTTGTAATAGCTTGAAACTGGAAACAACCAAGATATCCCTCAACCAAAGAATGAATTAAAAAAAAAAAAACTGGTACATTTACCCAAAGGAATACTACTCAGCTACCAGAAACAAGGAAATCATGCCAATTGCTGCCAAATGGATGGAACTAGAAGAACTCATCCTTAGTGAGCTAACACAGACCCAGAAAGATGCACATGACACATATTCACTTATAACTGGATTTTGGCCATATAGTTCCTACACAAAAGGAACAGGAACATAGACTTTGTTACTTGTTAGTGGGACACTTTGCCCTGGTGGAGCTACTAAGTAGGCCACGAGTGTAAGAGGAAATTCTCAACCCACATATGACTGTTGAACTGAGGAGCTGATATGTAGGGGCACCCCACACTGGAGGATTAGGATAGGTGGGAGAAGGGGGAGAGAGTGGGAGGGTGGGACTGAGAAGGGTGGAGGGACGGAGCTGTGGGGGAGATGTAAGTTGAAGTAATAAATAAACGTAATTAAAAAACAAAGAAAGAAGCTGAAGAAGCATTGGTTTGCCCATGTCCTCATAGCTTTCCATTTCCAGATGGGGATTAAGAAATTCTGTGTCATTAACAGTGAGCTGCTCACTATCCCAGTGTTCCATAATGGCAACAGTGTCACATTCGGGCAGGCCTCTGACGTTCTTCTGAGGTGTCCCGCCTTTGTTTTTGGTCTCTAAAGCTTGAATTTAGAATTGTGATGGTTAGGGTTCTTGGAAGTTTACTTTAGGCCAATGATTAACAAAAAATGCAGAGCAAAATCTCTACTTTTCAGTTCTGTGGAATGAAATTCTTAGTGACAGACGATACTGGGTATGCTTCGTGACTAGAACATGATTTCAGTGTGATTACCCTCTGTGACCACCACAATGGTAAGGAAAGTCCTGACATGCAAAATAGGGAAGCTGAGAATTCATCACAATAGATTGTGAAAATGACTGCTTTACAGTTTGATTTATCTGGTAACTTCATTAGAGTATTGTTCAATTTATTGAACATATGGATTCTTTCCATGATTGTAATACACTGGGCATATCACACGTGAGAATAATTAAGGTGTTTAGTTATCAATTGATTGGAAGTATATAACTGTGCAATATCTGTAACTTAAAAATGTGGGTTATAAATTTATGGAGATCAAAATGATGAAGGGGTCACCAAACCAATACCTCAGAAATCATAAAGAAATAGTGGCATATCATGGTAGGTTGAGATAATTTTGGGTCAGGGTAGATCAGCTGATGCTGTCTCCTAGAAAAATTACAGATCATATGTCACAAAATCACTAAGAAGGAGCTGATAATAAAAGCAAATTTTGTGGGGTCTAAAGCTTATATCAGTGGATAAAAGCCCTTGAAGAATAGAACCCATCTGTTTCCATCAGCTGCTGGATGAAGCTTTTCTGACAGGCTTCATCCAGCAGGTGATGGAAACAGAGGAAGAGACCCATAGTCCGACAATAAGATGTGCTCAGGGAGCCTTGTGGAAAAGTGTGGGGAAGGACTGGGGGAATGGAGAGGTCAAGGACACCATGAGAAGCTCTAGAGAGTAAACTAATCTGGGCCCACAGGGGCTCACAGAGACTGAACCTCCCACCAACGAGCATGCATGGGCTGGACCTAGACCCCCTACACATATGTAGCAGGTGTGCAGTGTGTTCTTATATGTAGGTTCTCTAACAATTAGCTCTATTGTTAGCATTAGGCTCTCTCTGACTCTGCTTTCTGCCTTTGGATCCCTTTCACATAGCTGGGTTGCCTTGTCTGGCCTCAGTGGGTGAAGATGCACCTAGTCCTGCTGCGACTTGATGTGCCAGGGTGGGTTGGTACCCATGGGGGGGCCTCCACTTCTCTGAGGATAAAGGGATGAGGGAATGGGGGAGGGGAGTGTGAGGGTGGAACTGGGCAGAGAGGAGGGAGGGGGCTGTGATCAGATTATAAAGTGAAATAAAATAAATAAATAGATAGATAGATAGATAAATAAATAAATAATAAAATTCAAAGTATTAATTTAGTGACTGAGGAAAATCCTGAAGCCTTGGCCAAGAACCTACAGTTCTCTCTCTGTCATTCTTTGTGCTCTCTGTGTGTGGGTGTTCTTGAAGCTTAAACTTTATTGAGTAAAGAAACTCTATACTTAGATATCAAGAACATGAGCCATTGTGTTGAATCTCAAAATCACCCATCAATATTCTTATGGTAGAAAAGAAGCCTGTAAAATTTATACCAAACCTCCAGAAAATGAAAAGTGACCCAAAGATAGTGTTCTCCATGCATAGAACAGGGAAACAAGAGAGGACAATGGCCAGTGTCTCCTGTGTTCAGAGCGTTAGGCACTATGCTAAGCACTGTATTTATTTAACCTTTGTAGTAGAGAGTGAACAAACACATTTATTTTACATATCGTGAGCAAATATATAAAGGTGACTTAGGTGTTTGTTCATGACTACACAACCAGGAAAGGCTGCACAGTGCTTCAGACCTCAGCTTCCTTTGACTAGAATCTGCATTATTTTATTTTATTTAGGCCCTTTACATATTAACTATGGCACAGACCAAGCAGAAAAGTTCAAGGAAAGAAGAATACTCACCATAAAGCTTAGCATAAATTACAATGAGGAACAAGAGGAAACTTACTCTAAAATATGTGAGCATTAAAGGAAAGCAGTTCTGTTGCATAGCCCTGGGGCTCTGACACCATCTCACAGCAGACTGAAATATATTTGTTTCAGGATTGCACACAGTTTGGCTTTGGCTTGCTTTCCTCCAGTGTGGAGACAAACTCGAGCTATCTATGATGTTCTCAGATGAGCTAGTAACTTTAGGTGTCCCGGAAAATCCTCCCCTTTTCCCAAGGTAGATGTCCGGAAGCAGGCAGATCCCCTCCCCGCCACCTTGGGATGTGACCCACAGTGTCTGGAATACACAGAACAAGGAGGCAGGTCTGCCATTGGAAAAGTGAAGAAAGATGTTTTTTAGTGTTTCAGAGTCTGAGGCTTTCTAAAGGCAATAACTGTACCAAGCATGATAAATGCTGGCCCTTTGTTGTTGTTGTTTTGTATAAGAAAAATAAAACAAAGAATATGACAATACTGAATGACATTTCAGGACTTTAAGGGACTGTTGTTCAAAACTACAGTGTCTAGATGAAAACTTCCCCTTCATATCGCTGGAAGATGTCCTTATGCTTACTAATTACCTCTGGGCTCTGTGAATGCTATCTTTCAAAAAAGTATGGATTTTTGGAGATGTGGTGCAGGTTCTCCATCCACATGAGCAGATTATTGCTGGATTTTCTAGATGGATTTTAGTCACTGATTTCTTCCTTCTGTTTTTTTTTTTTAAATGTGTATGTATGCATGCTCATATGTACGAGTACAGGCCCATGTCCCATAGCACATGTGTGGAGGTTAGAGGACAACCTGGAGTGTTAGTCCTGATTTTTGACTCTGTTTTGAGGCAGGGCTGCTTGTTGTTTACTGCTGCATTTGAGACACTAGCCGGCCTGGGGATTTCTGGGAACCTTTCTTCTCCATGCTTTCTTTACTGTAGGTGAACCTGAGTTACAGATGGGCATTATGGCCTCCAGCTTACCTGGGTTCTAGAGGAACTTAACTGTGGGGTTTTCCACTGAACTCCTGTTTCTATGATGGGTGAAAGTTTAGATGGTCAGATTAAGAAAAAAAATTTTATGACTCATTTTTACCATCAAGTTTGTTGACACATTGATAAATGTTCTAATTTGAATCAAATGGCAAAACCAGTTTCCTTGGAGGATCATTTTGTTATGTTAGTGGGTAAGTTGAAGGTGGATGAAGCTGGACAGTTTTTTCTTACTTCCCGCTCTGTTTCCCATTTTACACTACAAACAAATTTTTACAAATACTCTGTTTTTTTTTTTTTTTCTTTAAGTGTCTTTGTGAGTTGGTCGGAGAAGGATGGAGTTCCCTTCACAATTGTGACCCCAAACCACATTTGAAATTGAAGACTGAGGCAGCAACTGCCAGTTTTCAATTGCCCTACCCACCATTCAATCAAATACACTTTCTAGAGGTTGCTTGGCCTCTGTTTCTAATTCCAGCTTCCATTCAGGTTACAAAGGAGACCCTTACTGGTGTGTCTAGTGGGTTTTCAGCTTGTGTGAATTGAGGCTCATGAGTTCATTGGATGAAATGAGACATGGGCTAAAACCAACGCAAACATTTTGCTGGTGCTTGAAACAACCTTAGGGCCAAAAGAGTTCCTTCTCTGGTTTCCCTCGGGAGGGAGCAGGGATTGAGAAAGACAGAAAATAGCTATTCTTGGAAATCCAGCTACTGGACAAATGCCATAGGGCAAGGGGCTGAGAAAAACTTGAGGTCTCCTCTTTTATCTAAAGGCAGAGCTCATTCTCACTAGAGCTTCTGGGCCAGGCTTTAGAATTCTTGATGGGTGGTGAGGCACGAAAGAGAAAGACGGGCAGACAGAGAAATAGAAATAGAGAGAAGGGAGGGGAGACATACACACACATGCGCACACACACACACACACACACACACACACACACACACACACACACACAGAGAGAGAGAGAGAGAGAGAGACCAGCATTGGGAAAAGAAGAAGAAAACTATACTGGTGCATGAACTTTAATCCCCAAATAGGTGCCCAGTTTAGCTCTTTCTTCTCCTGAACAATACTGATTTCCTGGAAGCCCTTTCTCCAGTTGATGTCTGGTTCATCTTGTGTATTCTTTTTCCTAGCAGGAATTATAGATATTAGTGAAGAATAGTATCTTCCTTGATGTTTTTATTTGCAAAAGACTCTAGTGGTTTAAGATTTAAAACATTGTTTCAGTTTCTTTAAGAGTGTTGATAAAAATTCAAGTGCTATAATTACCTGGCCATACTGAGAACATTAAAGAAATGTCATGCAATTGTTGGTAATTGCTTTGACACTTTTCCTTCAGAACTTGGTTACTTTCAATGACTACTTTTCATTTTCTTTGTCCTATCTCAGTATGATGTTATAGGGCAAGTTTTATCTTCTGATTAGGGGAAACTTCAGTTTATTCAGATGCTTTATTCGCTATTCAGTGAAGTCCCACCAGAAAAAAAAAAACCCTCCAAACTCATGAATAGTTTATAAAAAAGAAGATCAAGGGAAAAAAATCATGGTTACAAAATGTGCCATCTCTGAAAACCTAAAATGTGACAGAAAGACGGAGCATCTTTGTTCTGGATTCCTTTGAACCAAAACTGTTCTTACCAGGGCAACAGGTGGGTGGAGTATGCACGTTGATTTTTTCCCTGACAGAAGAGAAGTCATACACACTGGATCATGTGCTGTTGAGAAACCTTGATTTTGACTTAGGAGATTGCTCAGTGGGTAAGAACACTTGCTGCCTCAAGCATGAGGTTCTGTATTTCAATCTCCCAAATCCATTTTGCATTGCCGTGTGTGTAACCAAAGGAGGATATCCGGGGCTTGTTGGCTGCTAGCTTAGCTCTGGGTTCAGTGAGATACCCTGTCTCAAGGGAATACAACAGAGAATGATAGAGAAGGAAAGTGAATATCCTCTGGCTCTTCTTCTGGGAGCATATGTCACGCACACTACACACACACACACACACACACACACACACACACACACACACACACA
>CAJQZJ010001638.1:16464031-16491573 GCA_907164525.1 Lophiomys imhausi | reverse complement strand
TTTCTTTCTTTCTTTCTTTCTTTCTTTCTTTCTTTCTTTCTTTCTTTCTTTCTCTCTCTCTCTTTCTTTCTTTCTTCCGTTCTTCCTTCCTTCTTTGTTTCTTCTTCTTCTCTCTCTCTTTCTTTCTTTTCTTTTTTTTAATGTGCTGTCTTTTGAGGTTTTGTGTGTGTGTTTATTACTTCAAGTTACATCTCCATCATAGTGCCCTCTTTCTACCCCTCCCAATCCCATCTCCCCATCCTCTATCCCCTCTCCCTCCTATCCTACTCCTCTGGAGTGAGGTGCCCCTACATATCAGTCCCCTGCCACAGTTCAGCAGTAATATGAGGGCAAGAGTTTCCTCATGTACTGGGGGCCTACATGGCAGTACCACTAGGGAAAAGTGTCTCACTATCAGGTAACAAAGTCTATGTTCCTGTTTCTTTTGTGCATTGGTCATAGTAAAGTTATCCTGTACTATATGACTAAAATCCAGTTATAAGTGAATAGATGCCATGTGCATCTTTCTGAGACTGGATTAGCTCACTCAGGATGAGCTTTTCTAGTTCCATCCATTTGGCTGCAAATTACATGATTTCCTTGTTTATGATAGCTGAGTAGTAAGTATTCCATTGTGTAAATGTACTACAGTTTTTTTTGTTTTTGTTTTTTCATCCATTCATCGGTTGAGGGACATCTGGGTTGTTTCCAATTTCTAGATATTACAAATAAAGCTGCTATGAACATAGATGAGGAGATGTCCTTGTGGTTTGGTGAGGAATCATTTGGATGTATACCCAGAAGTGGTATGTCTAGGTCTTGAGGTAGAGCTATTCCATGTTTTCTATGATATCGTAAGACTGATTTCCATAGTGGTTGTACAAGTTTGCACTTCCACCAGCAATGGAGGAGTGTTCCCCTTTCTCCATACCCTCGCCAGCATGTGCTGTCATTTGAGTTTTTGATCTTAGCCATTCTTACAGGTGTGAGATGGAATCTCAGAGTCATCTTGAGTTGCATTTCTCTGATGATTAAGGATGTTGAGCATTTCCTCAAGTATCTCTCAGCCCTTAGAGATTTCTCCTTTGTGAATTTTTGGTTTAGCTCTGTTCCCCATTATTTTTTCTTGGATTATTTGGTTTCTTGGCATTTAATTTCTTGAGTTCCTTATAATTATGGATATTAGCCCTCTGTTGGATGTGGGGTTTGTAAAGATCGTTTCCCAATATGTAGGCTGCCGTTTTGTTCGAATGACAGTGTCCTTTGCCTTACAGAAGCTTTTCAGTTTCATGAGGTTCCATTTATTGATTGTTGCTCTTAGGCCTGAACTATTAGTGTTCTGTTCAGGAAGTTGTCACCTGTGTCAATGAGTTCAAGGCTTTTCCCCACTTTCTTTTTTCTTTTCTATCAGACTTAGTGTGTTGGACTTTATGTTAAGGTCTTTGATCCACTTGGACTTAAGTTTTGTGCAAGGTGTTAAGTATGAGTCTAATTTCATTCTTTTACATGTCAACATCCAGTTAGATTAGCACCATTTGTTGAAGATGTTGTCCTTTTTCCATTGTACGGTTTTGGCTTCTTTGTCAAAAATTAAGTGTCCATAGGTGTGTGGGTTCATTTCTGGGTCTTCAATTCAATTCGATTGACCCACTGGTCTGTTTCTATACCAGTACCATACTTTCTTTCTTTTTTTAATAACCATTGCTCTGTAGTATAGCTTGAAATATGGGATGGTGATACCTCCAGATGTTTTTTGTTTTGTTTTGTTTTGTTTTTATACAGGCTTGATTTACCTATTCTGGGTTTTTTGTTATTCCATATGAAGTTGAAAATTTTTTTTCTAGGTCTGTAAAGAATTGTGTTGGTATTTTGATAGGAATTTCATTGAATCTGTATATTGCTGTTGGTAAGATGGCCATTGTTATTATGTTGATCTTACCTCTCCATGAGCATGGGAGATCATTCCAACTTCTGATGTACTCTTCAATTTCTTTCTTCAGGGACTTGAAGTTCTTGTCATAAAGGTTTTCACTTGCTTGGTTAGAGTTACCCACAGATATTTTATGTTGTTTGTGGCTATTGTGAAGGGTGTTGTTTACCTAATTTGTTTCTCACCCATTTATTTTTGTATAAAGAAGGGCTTCCATTTTTTTTTTTTTAGTTAATTTTGTATCCAGCCACCTTGCTGAAGGTGTTTTTCAGTTGTACAATTTCTTTTTTCCTTTTATTTTTTTTAAGTTTCTTTTTTTTCCTTTATATTTTATTTCTTCAAGTTACATCTCAATCGCAGTCCCCTCCCTATTCCCCCCTCCAGTCCCAACCTCAACCCTCCATCCTCTTCCCTTTTTTTTTTTTAAAGTTTAAGGTATATCTTATTTCCCTCTACAGTTTCCCCTTTCAGTCCAAAAAAATGGCTCTTTCTCTTATAATAATAAATACAATACAAAACAGCAGAGGTAATTAGGCCACAGTTATGAGGGTTATATGGCTTAGCGTACATTCCCAATACCCAGTCCATATGTATTTAGCACCTGACTTTAACATTCTACTATCTAACCATCTCCATGAGTTTAAAGTTCTATATCTAACTCAACTTTCATACTAACTTGCAACACAATTTTAAAAGCATCTTCTTAGATTTATAACACTCTCTTGACACCTAAACAACTCAAAATTTAATTATGAGGCTCTAGCTATCTGTTCTTCAACCACCTCAGAGACCTGAGAGGGATAAATATATCTGATTTTATAGGAAGTACAGGGTCTGCAGCTTCCAAAACTAAGAAATGACATACCAGTGGCTGCCTGGACAGTTACCATTTTCTCTCCATACATTTCAGCATCGATCTTCAGTCATTTGGCCCCCTTTCTCTGACAGACATTGATTGTAGAGCAGGGGTTATGAAGGACTTGCCTACCCTGTCTTGGCAGAGCTAGGCTGTCGACTTACCTGCTTCCAGGTTTTGTCCTTTTTGGACAGCATTCTGTCTACAGTTGGAGCAAGGGGCTTTTCCTACAAAGAGATGGGCTTGCCACTATTTCAATCATCTCCCACGGGAGATTCTTCAGTGCTCATCTTCTACTTGGGGTAGAATAGGGGGTGCTGTCAGGAGTTGATATGTCTTGATATAAAAAAATCTAAAGTTACGAAAACATCTTTGAATGCCATATTCTGCAGATCTCTTGAGGTTTTTGAAGAGGCCCTATCTATCTCTTATATTAGGATAAGCAGATGTTGCTTGTCTCTTAGCAGGTTTATTTCTGATTAGCTTAGAAAATAACTATAATAGGCTGTCATAGTACCTAACAGAATGACCGGCTTGCATAACTATTAGTTTGCATTTCTTAAGTATCCTAAACAGTTTATGACAATTAGTAGTAAAAGGCCGAAACATCACATTTCATTTTTTTTTCTTTACCTCCTAACCCTTCCATCCCATTTCTCTAGGGTGGGGTGTCCTTATATAACAGTCCCGTCCCTCATCTCAGTTGAGAGGTCGTATGAGGGCCAAGAGCCTCCTCATTCATTGGGCATCTACGAGGCAGTACCACCAGTAAAAAGTGTCTCATTGCCCAGGAGAGAGAACTAAAAAACAAACAAACAAATAAGCAGACAAATAGATAAAAAAGACTAAAAAATAGAAAAAAAGAAAATAAATAAAAAAATAAAATAAAAAATAAAAAGTCTGTGTCCATGTTCCCTTTGGTGTGTTAGTTGTAGTATCGATACCTTCTACTACATAGCTAAAATCCTACTGTAAGTGAATAGATGCCATATGCATCCTTCTGAGTTGGGTTAGCACACTCAGGATGAGCTTTTCTAGTTCCATCCATTGGCTGCAAATTGCATAATTTCATTGTTCCTGATAGCTGAATAATATTCCATTGTGTAGATGTACCACAGTTTTTTAACCCATTCTTCGGTTGAGGGACATCTGGGTTGTTCCAGTTTCTAGCTATTACAAATAAGGCTGCTATAAACATAGATGAGGAAACTTCATTATGATTCTGTGAAGAGGTATTTGGGTGTATACCCAGAAGTGGTATGGCTGGGTCCTGAGGCAGAGCTATTCCAAGTTTTCTAAAATATCGCCAGACTGACCTCCATAGTGGTTGCACAAGCCTGCACTCCCACCAGCAATGGAGGAGGGTTCCCCTTTCTCCACACCCTGGCCAGCATGTGCTGTCATTTGAGCTTTTGATCTTAGCCATTCTGACAGGTGTGAGATGGAATCTCAGAGTCGTCTTGAGTTGCATTTCTCTGATGATTAAGGATGTTGAGCATTTCTTCAAGTGTCTCTCAGCCATTAGGGATTCCTCCTTTGTGAATTCTCTATTTAGCTCTGTCCCTTATTTTTTGATTGGATTATTTGTTTTCTTGGCATTTAATTTCTTGAGTTCTTTGTAGATTTTGGATATTAGCCCTCTATCAGATGCGGGGTTGGTGAAGATTTTCTCCCAGTCTGTAGGCTGCCGTCTTGTTCAAATGACAGTGTCCTTTGCCTTACAGAAGCTTTTCAGTTTCATGAGGTCCCATTTATTGATTGTTGATCTCAGGTCCTGAGCTGTTGGTGTTCTGTTCAGGAAGTTGTCGCCTGTGCCATTGACTTCGAGGGTTTCTCCCACTTTTTCTTCTGGTAGATTTAGTGTGGCCGGCCTTATGTTAAGGTCTTTGATCCACTTGGACTTAAGTTTTGTACAAGGTGATAAGTATGGGTCTAATTTCACTCTTTTACAAGTGGACATCCAGTTGAACCAGCACCATTTCTTGAAGAAGCTGTCCTTCCATTGTGCCATATTGGCTTCTTTGTCAAAAACTAGGTGGCCATAAGTGTGTGGGTCTATTTCTGGATCTTCAATGCGATTCCATTGATCTACTGGTCTGTTTCTATACCAATACCATGCTGTTTTTACAACTATTGCTCTATAGTACAGCTTGAAATCTGGCATGGTGATACCTCCAGATTTTTTTTATTGTACAGGAATGATTTAGCTATTCTGGGCTTTTTGTTGCTCCATATGAAATCGAGAATAGCTCCTTTCAAGTCTATAAAAGATTATGTTGGTATTTTGATAGGAATTGCACTGACTCTATATATTGCTTTTGGTAGGATGGCCATTTTTATTACGTTGATCCTACCTATCCATGAGCATGGGAGATCTTTCCATCTTCTAAAGGCCTCTTCCATTTCTTTCTTCAAGGGCTTGAAGTTCTTGTTGTACAGGTCCTTTACTTGCTTGGTTAGAGTTACCCCCAGGTATTTTATGTTGTTTGTGGCTATTGTGAAAGGGGTTGTTTCCCTTATTTCTTTCTCAGCCCATTTGTTTGTTGTATAAAGAAGGTGTTCTGATTTTTTTGAATTAATTTTGTATCCAGCCACTTTGCTGAAGGTGTTTATCAGCTGTAAGAGTTCTCTGGTGGAATTTTTGGGGTCGCTTATGGATGCTATCATATCATCTGCAAATAGGGATAATTTGACTTCTTCGTTTCCAATGTTTATCCCCTTGATCTCCTGTAGTTGTCTCATTGCTCTAGCGAGAACTTCAAGTACTATATTGAAGAGATGTGGTGAAAGTGGACATCCTTGTCTTGTCCCTGAGTTTAGAGTAAATGCGTAAGTTTCTCTCCATTTAATTTGATGTTGGCCACTGGCCTGCTGTATATTGCCTTTATTATTTCTAGGTACGGCACTTGTATGCCCATTCTCTCCAGAACTTTTAGCATGAAGGGGTGTTGGATTTTGTCAAATGCTTTTTCTGCATCTAGTGAGATTATCATCTGTTTTTTTTCTTTTATCTTGTTTATATGGTGAATGACGTTGATAGATTTTCATATGTTGAATCATCCCTGCATTCCTGGGATGAAGCCTACTTGGTCATGGTGTATGATACTTTTAGTGTGTTCTTGAATTTGGTTTGCTAGTATTTTACTAAGTATTTTTGCATCCAAGTTCATGAGGGAGATTGGTCTGAAGTTCTTTTCTTTGCTGGGTCTTTGTGTGGTTTAGGAATCAGGGTGACTGTGGCCTCATAGAATGATTTTTCCAATGTTCTTTCAGATTCTATTTTGTGAAAGAGTTTTAATATTTTTGGTGTTAGCTTCTCTTTGAAGGTCCTGTAGAATTCTGTGCTAAAGCCATCTGGCCCTGGGCTTTTTGTGGTTGGGAGATTTTTAATGACCGTTTCTATTTCCTTAGAGGTTATAGGGCTGTTTAATCTGTTTATTTGATCTTGATTTAGCTTTGGTAGGTGGAATCTATCAAGAAAATTGTCCATATCAGTTAAGTTTTCAAATTTGGTGGAGTATAAGTTTTTAAAGTAGGATCCAAATATTCTCTGGATTTCCTCAATGTCTGTTGTTATTTCTCCCTTTTCATTTCTGATTTTGTTGATTTCTGTTTTCTCCCTCTGTCTTTTAGTTAATTTGGCTAAGGGTCTGTCTATTTTGTTGATTTTCTCGAAGAACCAACTCTTGGTTTCATTGATTCTTTATATAGTTCTTTTTGTTTCTAAGTTGTTGATTTCAGCCCTAAGTTTGATGATCTCCTGCCTTCTGCTCCTCTTGGGAGTGTTTGCTTCTTTTTTTTCCAATTCACCCAGTTTAGCTGTTAATTCACTAATATGAGCTGTCACAATTTTCTTTTTGAATGCACTTAGTGCTATGAACTTTCCTTGTAGCACAGCTTTCACTGTGTCCCATGGGTTTGGGTATGTTGTGTCTTCATTTTCGTTGGATTTTAAGAAGTCTTTGATTTCCTTCTTTATTTCTTCCCTGACCCAGTGGTCCTCTAGTAAAGAGTTGTTCAATTTCCATGTGAGTGTAGACTTCCTGTTGGTTCTTTTGTTATTGAAGTCCAGCTTTATTCCATGGTGGTCTGATAAGATATAAGGGGTTATTTCAATTTTCTTGTATCTGTTGAGGCTATATTTGTGTCCAACTATATGGTCGATTTTGGAGAAGGTTCCATGATGTGCTGAGAAGAAGGTGTATTCTTTTGTGTTTGGGTGAAACATTCTGTAGATATCTGTTAGGACCATTTGGTTCATGATCTCTGTTAGACTCATTATTTCTCTGTTTGGCTTCTGTCTTGATGATCTGTCCATAGTTGTGAGTGGGGTGTTGAAGTCTCCCACTATTAAAGTGTTTGGATAGATGTGTGATTTAAGTTTTAGAAGCGTTTCTTTTATAAATGTAGGTGCCTTTGTATTTGGGGCATAGATGTTCAATATTGAGATGTCCTCTTGGTGGATATTTCCTTTAACGAGTATGTAATGCCCTTCTCTGTCTTTTTTTATTAACTTCAATTGGAAGTCTATTTTGTTTGATATTAGGGCGGCTACTCCAGCTTGTTTCCTGGGTCCATTTGCTTGGAAAACCTCTTCCCAGCCCTTTACTCTGAGATAATATTTATATTCAATAGTGAGATGTGTTTCTTGTATACAGCAAAAAGATGGGTCTTGTTTACGGATCTAGTCTGTAAGTCTGTGTCTTTTTATTGTCGTGTTGAGTCCATTGATGTTGATGGATAATAGTGACCAGGGGTTGTTACTTCCCATTATTTTGGTATAGCTGGTCATCTTGTGTTTCTTATTGTTTAGTTGCTGTGGAGGTTTCTATTTCCTGTGTTTTCTTGGGTGCAGTTATCTTCTCTGTGTTGGAATTTTCCTTCTGGGATCTTCTGTAGGGCTGGGTTTGTGGGGAGATATTGTTTGAATTTGATTTTGTCATGGTATATCTTGTTTTCTCCATCTATGTTTATAGAGAGTTTTGCTGGGTACAGTAGTCTGGCTGTGCACCTGTGTTCTCTCAGGGCTTGTAGGACATCTGTCCAGGCCCTTCTAGCTTTTAAAGTTTCTGAGAAGTCAGTTGTGATTCTGATGGGTCTGCCATTGTATGTGACTTGGCCTTTTTCTCCTACAACTTTTAATATCCTTTCTTTGTTCTCTACATTTGGAGTTTCTATTATGTGATGTGAGGAATTTCTTTTCTGATCTAATCTGTTTGGTGTTCTGTAAGCATCTTGGATTTTTACTGGCATCTCTTTCTTTAGGTTTGGGAAGTTTTCTTCTATGATTTTGTTGAAGATATTTCCTGGACCATGGAGTCGGGAGTCTTCTCTTTCCTCTATGCCTATAATTCTTAGGTTCTGTCTTTTCATTGAGTCCTTGATTTCTTGGATGTTGTGGGTGAGAGATTTTTTAGCTTTCTCATTTTCTTTGGATGTTGTACTGATTTCTTCCATCGAATCTTCCATGCCTGAGATCCTGTCTTCCATCTCTTGCATCCTATTTTTCATGCTCACATCCGTAGTTCCTGTTCTCTTCCCTTGATTCTCCATTTCCTCTTTCAGCTCTGACTGTGTTTTCTTTATTGTTTACATTTCTATTTTCATGTCTTGAATGGTATTGTTCGTTTTGTATATTTCCTTCTCCAGTGCTTGTTTTTGCCTGGAAATCTCTTTTGCTCTGTCCTTTTCCTGTTCAAACTGAGTCACCTTGGCTTGGAGCTGTTTAATGGTGTTATTCATTGTTTTGACTTGTAAAATTGTGGCTTCTTTGAATTCCTCCATAGATTTAAGTTCTTCTTGAAGGGACTCTATCACTTTCCATAATGTAGAATTGTCATCGTTTTCATGTGTTTCAGCTGTGGTGAGGTGTTTCGGGCTCAATGGAGTAGCGTTGCTTTCTTTTGTTGGAGTCATTTCACTCTGTTTTTTTTTTTTTGTCTGGGGCCTCTGGCCATGTGGAATTTTTTAACTGTCTTCTGGACTTGGGTCCAAAGGGGGCGCTTTTGTGTAGTATTCGAGTTGCCTTTCTCCACCCCTATAAGGTGAGTCATTCAGCCCAGCCTCCTAGGTAGAGACCTAACTAATCCAGGTGGTAGAGCTGTGTACAAGTAAGCTCTGCTGCCCTGCTGGAAGGGCCAGTACTAGTACAAAAGTCTGATATATGACAGTTTCAAATATCTCGCAGTTTGCCCAGGGTTGGTTCCTGTGGTGGGTAAATGTCCCATTCACCCCTAATAGCCTTGATGCTCCCGCGGCTTGGAAACTGGCCAGTGATGTCACAGCAGTGGTTGTGATCTGTAGTCTGAAGTCACTTTGCAGCCGAGCTGCGCTCACTTCCAAGGGTTGCAACCTTTCTCCAGATAGCTGGATCATCTGTTGGAGACCTTGGGGTGCCCAGCAGGGTGGGGATTATCTCTGTGTGCGATCTGAATCTGCCTACTGGGTATTAGATTGGAACTTACCTGGGGTCTATCCTGGTGGTGGATGGGGGGATCCCAATTCCTGGGTCCAGCGGCTTTCTTATGCGTCTGAGAGTGGGAAGGAGCGTCCTGCCCAGGGACCCTCAGTGGTCCCTGGGTAGTTGGGTGAGATTTAGAAGGGGTTGACCTGTTTGTACAGCTTCCTGCAACACTTGCTGCCCTGTGACTGTTAACCCCGAAATCAAAATATGTCTGTGCAGGCTGCCGCCATCTTGGATCCCGTCCAGTTGTACTATTTCTATGGTGGAATTTTTGGGGGTCACTTATGTATACTTCTATATCATCTGCAAATAGAGATTGTTTGACTTCTTCCTTTCCAACTTGTATCTCCTTGATCTCCATTAGTTGTCTTATTGCTCTGGCTAGGAGTTCAGGTACTATGTTGAAGAGATATGGGGAGGGTGGGCATCTTTGCCTTGTCCCTGATTTTAGAGGAAATGCTTTATGTTTATCTCCATTTAATTTGATGTTGGCTACTGGCTTGCTGTATATTGCTTTTATTATTTCTACATATGAACCTTGTATGCCTGTTCTCTCCAGGACTTTTAGCATGAAGGGGTTTTGGATTTTATCAAATGCTTTTTCAGCATCTAGTGAGATGATCATGTGGTTTTTTCTTTCAGCTTGCTTATATGGTGAATTATGTTGATGGATTTTCATATGTTGAACCACCCCTGCATTCCTGCGATGAAGCCTACTTGATCATGTTGTATGATACTTTTCATGTATTCTTGGATTCGGTTTCCTAGTATTTTATTAAGTATTTTGGCGTCTGTGTTCATGAAGGAAATTGGTCTGAAGTTCTCTTTCTTTGTTTGGTCTCTGTGTTAGATATCAAGGTGACTGTGGCCTCATAGAATTTGTTTTGTAGTGTTCTTTCTGTTTCTATTTTGTGGAAGAGTTTGAAGAGTATTGGTATTAGAACTTCTTTGAAGGTCTGGTAGAATTCTGTGCAGAAACCATCTGGCCCTGGGCTTTTATTGGATGGGAGATTTTAATGACTGTTTCTATTTCTTTACAGGTTATAGGGCTGTTTAACTAGTTAACTTGACCTTGATTTTGCTTTGGTAGGTGGGATCTATCAAGAAAATTTTGCTTAGGTTTTCAAATTTTGTGGAGTAGAGATCTTTGAAGTAAGACCTGAAGATTCTTTGGATTTCTTTGATGTCTGTTGTTATTTCTATCTTTTCATTTTTGATTTTACTAATTTGGGTTTTTTCCTTCTGCCTTTTTGTCAGGGTGGCTAAGGTTTTGTCTATTTTGTTGATTTTCTCAAAGAACCACCTCTTGGTTTCGTTGATTCTTTGTACTGTTCTTTTTGTTTTTAAGTTGTTGATTTCAGCCCTAAATTTGATGATTTCCTGACTTCTGCTCCTCTTGGGAGTATTTGTTTCTTTTTTTCTATCTCTTTCAGTTCTGTTGTTAATTTGCTAATATGAACTGTCACATTTTCTTCTTGAAGGCATTTAGTGCTATGAACTTTCCTCGTAGCACAGCTTTCATTGTGTCCCATAGGTTTGTGTATGTTGTGCCTTCGTTTTTGTTGGATTTTAAGAAGTCTTTGATTTCCTTCTTTATTTCTTCCTTGACCCAATGGTCATTGAGTAGAGAGTTGTTCAGTGTCCATGAATGTGTAGACTTTTTGTTATTTCTGTTGTTGTTGAAGTCCAGCTTTAATCCATAGTGGTCTGGTAAGATACATGGGCTTGGAGGGGGGCCAAGATGGCGGCGACCTAACTGACGCCTTTTGAACGCAAGGAAAAAAGAGACATAAAATACACATTGTTATTGGGCACTGTGCAAAAACCGGAGGGGCTAGACCCCCCCAGGAACATTCACAGCTTCCAAGGGACTGTTAAAAGTCCCAGGGTAAGGCTCTCCCCCCATCTATCGCAGACACAGAAGCCACTAAACCCGGGATTCGGGAACTCCCATTTGGAGAGGCGCCTGGTAAGATCGACCCCAACACACAGCAGGCAGAATCAGAGGCCACTTGGCGATAGATCACTAGCCTACTGGGCTCCCCACACCTCAGGAAGAACTTATAGCCACTTAAGAAACTTTGCGGGATAGTGGAAGTCTTAGCAAGGAACAAACAGGGCGCTCAGCGGGTGGTCCGCGGCCGCTCGAGACACGGAGGGCGCAGGTTCCGAGAGAGCGGGAAGCCGCTGGCTGGCGGGAGGGGCCGAATCCCCACGCACTCACCGCAGCGCAGCTGGGGAGGGAGCCCAGCGCTGGCAGGACCAAATCCCCAGAAACCCACGGCAGGACAACTGGGGAGGGAGCCCGGCGTGGGCTGGGCCAGGGATCCGCGCACCCATGGCAGGACAACTGGAGAGGGAGCCAGGCGCGGGCGGGGCCAGGGATCCGCACACCCACAGCTGAGCTGCTGCGGCGAGAGGCCCACTCAGGCGGCCGGGGGATCCGGGGCTCGGTGCACCCACGGCCGAGCAGCTAGGGAGGGAGACCCACAGCTGGGCAGACAGGGAGGGAATCGGGGATAGAGTTCAGGCCTGTGGCGAGAAGCCTAGTGAGAAACCAGAAATCAGGGGACCATAGCTGTATTCTGGAAAATCCAGACATATTAGGTGTGGAGCCAGACCCTGTCAGCCTCCGTGAGGACAAACAAAGCCCACAGAATCTGTGCCTCGGCAAACAGGTCCATACCATCAGAACCATTACAGGCTGATAACTCAGAGTGCAACATAGAGAAGTCTGAATTGGGAACAGTGAAACAATCCTGGTCCATTACTCACAATCTGGGAATAGGCTGAACCAGCTCACAGTGCTTCAGGCGATTAAAACCACAGTGACCCTGAAATCCCCCTGTAAGGAACGACAGATAGCCAAATAACTCGTCATCTGCACCAAAGCATCCACTGTGGATCCAAGCACAGAAAACGACAAGAACAGACAGCTAAATGCATCCAATGGCCAAAGGTTCAAGAAAAAATTAGAAATCAAGGAAATATGACTCCAACAAAGCAGAATTATCCTAGCTCATCCAATTCAGATGACCTCACACCAACAGAAACACATGAAAACGTTGACAATTCTGAATTACGGAAAGTGATAGAGTCTCTTCAAGAAGAACTTAAATCTATGAAGGAATTCAAAGAAACCACAATTCTACAAGTCAAAACAACGAACAACACCATTAAAGAGCTCCAAGCCAAGGTGACAGAGTTTGAACAGGAAAAGGACAAAGCAATGAAAGATTTTCATACAAAAACAAGCTAGCTGGAGAAGGAAATGTACAAAACGAACAAAACCATACAAGACATGAAAATAGAAATAGAAACAATAAAGAAAAGACAGAGTTAAAAGAGGAAGTGGAGAATCAAGGGAAGAGAACAGGAACTACGGATGTGAGTATCAAAAATAGGATGCAAGAGATGGAAGACAGGATATCAGGCATGGAAGATTCGATGGAAGAAATCAGTACAACATCCAAAGAAAATGAGAAGGCTAAAAAATCTCTCACCTACAACATCCAAGAAATCAAGGACTCAATGAAAAGATGGAACCTAAGAATTATAGGTATAGAGGAAAGAGAGGACTCCCGACTCCAAGGTCCAGGAAATATCTTCAACAAAATCATAGAGGAAAACTTCCCAAACCTGAAAAAAGAGATGCCAATAAAAATCCAAGATGCTTACAGAACACCAAACAGATTAGATCAGAAAAGAAACTCCTGTCACCACATAATAATTGAAACACCAAATGTACAGAACAAAGAAAGAATATTAAAAGCTGTAAGAGAAAAAGGTCAAGTCACATATAATGGCAAACCCATCAGAATTAGACCTGACTTCTCCTCAGAAACTTTAAAAGCTAGAAGGGCCTGGTGAGATATACTACAAGTCCTGAGAGATCATAGGTGCCCAGCCAGACTACTTTACCCAGCAAAACTCTCTATCAACATAGATGGAGAAAACAAGATATTCCATGACAAAATCAAATTTAAACAATATCTACCCACAAACCCAGCCCTACAGAAAATCCTAGAAGGAAAATCCCAACCCAGAGAAGAAAACTCCACCCAAGAAAACAAAGGGAATAGAAAACCCCTCAGCAACTAAACCAAAAGAGGCACAGGACTACCACCTATACCAAACTAATGGGAAATAACAACCCCAGGTCACTAATATCCATCAACATCAATGGACTCAACTCCCCAATAAAAAGACACAGGTTTACAGAGTGGATATGTAAGCAAGACCCTTCCTTTTGCTGTATACAAGAGACACATCTAATTACGAAAGATAGACACTGCCTCAGAGTAAAGGGCTGGGAAAAGGTTTTCCAAGCAAATGGACCTAGGAAGCAAGCTGGAGTAGCCATTCTAATATCAAACAAAACAGACTTCCAACTGAAGTTAATGAAGAAAGACAAAGAAGGGCACTATATACTCATTAAAGGGAATATTCATCAAGAGGAAATCTCAATACTGAACATCTATGCCCCAAATACAAAGGCACCTACTTTCGTAAAAGAAACACTTCTAAAACTTAAAGCGCACGTCGATCACAACACATTAGTAGTGGGAGACTTCAACACCCCACTCACAACAATGGACAGATCATCAAGACAGAAGACACACAGAGAAATATTGAGTCTAATAGAGATCATGAAACAAATGGACCTAACAGATATCTACAGAACGTTTCACCCAAACACAAGGAATACAACTTTTTCTCAGCACCCCACAGAACCTTCTCCAAAGTCGACCACATAGGTGGTCACAAAGATAGTCTCAATAGATACAAGAAAATTGAAATAACACCTTGTATCTTATCAGACCACCACGGAATAAAGCTGGTCTTCAACAGCAAAAGAATCAACAGGAATCCTACACACACATGGAAATTGAACAGCTCCTTACTGGATGACCACTGGGTCAGGGAAGAAATAAAGAAGGAAATCAAAGACTTCTTAAAATCCAACAACAATGAAGACACAACATACCCAAACCTTTGGGTACATTGAAAGCTGTGCTACGAGGAAAGTTCATAGCACTAAGTGCTTTCAAAAAGAAAATTGTGACAGCTCATATTAGTGAACTAACAGCTAAGCTAGGTGAATTGGAAAAAAAAGAAACAAACACTCTCAAGAAGAGCAGAAGGCAGGAAATCATCAAACATAGGGCTGAAATCAACAACGTAGAATCAAAAAGAACTATACAAAGAATCAATGAAACCAAGAGTTGGTTCTTTGAGAAAATCAACAAAATAGACAGACCCCTAGCCAAATTAACTAAAAGGCAAAGGGAAAGAACACAAATCAACAAAATCAGAAATGAAAAGGGAGAAATAACAACAGACATTGAGGAGATCCAGAAAATATTCGGGCATTACTTTAAAAATCTATGTTCCACTAAATTTGAAAACCTAAGCGAAATGGACAATTTCCTCGATAAATTCCACCTACCAAAACTAAATCAAAATCAGATTAACAGCTTAAAAAGCCCAATAACACCCAAGGAAATAGAAACAGTCATTAATAATCTCCCAACCAAAAAAGCCCAGGGCCAGATGGCTTTAGCACAGATTCTACAGGACCTTCAAAGAGGAACTAAAACCATTATTTTTCAAACTCTTCCACCACATAGAAACAGAAAGAACACTGCCAAACTCATTCTATGAGGCCACTGTCATTCTGATTCCTAAACCACACAAAGACCCAACAAAGAAAGAAAACTTCAGACCAATCTTCCTCATGAACATAGATGCAAAAATACTTAATAAAATACTAGCAAACCGAATTCAAGAACACATCAAAAGTATCATACAACATGATCAAGTAGGCTTCATCCCTGGAATGCAGGGATGGTTCAATATACGAAAGTCTATCAATGTAATTCACCACATAAACAACATGAAAGAGAAAAACCACATGATAATCTCGCTAGATGCAGAAAAAGCATTTGACAAAATCCAACACGCCTTCATGCTAAAAGTTCTGGAGAGAATGGGCATACAAGGACCATACCTAGAAATAATAAAGGCAATATACAGCAAGCCAGTAGGCAACATCAAATTAAATGGAGAGAAGCTTGAAGCATTCCCTCTAAACTCAGGGACAAGACAAGGATGTCCACTTTCACCATACCTCTTCAATATAGTACTTGAAGTCCTTGCTAGAGCAGTAAGACAACTAAAGGAGATCAAAGGGATAAAAATTGGAAATGAAGAAGTCAAATTATCCCTATTCGCTGATGATATGTTAGTATACATAAGCGACCCCAAAAACTCCACAAAGAACTCTTAGTAGTGGGAGACTTCAACACCCCACTCACAACAATCCAGCAAGGTGGCTGGATACAAAATTAACTCAAAAAAATCAGAAGCCCTTCTTTATACAACAAACAAATATACCGAGAAAGAAATAAGGGAAACAACCCCCTTCACAATAGCCACAAACAACATAAAATACCTGGGGGTAACCCTAACCAAGCATGTAAAGGACCTATATAACAAGAACTTCAAGCCTCTGAAGAAAGAAATGGAAGAGGCCTTTAGAAGATGGAAAGGTCTCCCATGCTCATGGATAGGTAAGATCAACATAATAAAAATGGCTATCCTACCAAAAGCAATATATAGATTCAATGCAATTCCTATCAAAATACCAACACAATTCTATATAGACCTGGAAAAAGGTATTCTCAACTTCATATGGAACAACAAAAAGCCCAGAATAGCTAAATCAATCCTGTACAATGAAAAAACATCTGGAGGTATCACCATCCCAGATTTCAAGCTGTACTACAGAGCAACAGTAATAAAAACAGCATGGTACTGGTATAGAAACAGACCAGTGGATCAATGGAATCGAATTGAAGACCCACACATGGACCCACACACCTATGGCCAACTAATCTTTGACAAAGAAGCCAAAAACGCACAATGGAAGAAGGACAGCATCTTCAACAAATGGTGCTGGTCCAACTGGATGTCCACTTGCAAAAGAATGAAATTAGACCCATACCTATCACCTTGTACAAAACTTAATTCCAAGTGGATCATAGACCTTAACATAAGGCCGGCCACACTAAAGACACTAGAAGAAAAAGTAGGAGAAACCCTCGAACTCATTGGCATAGGTGACAACTTCCTGAACAGAACACCAACAGCTCAGGACCTGAGATCAACAATCAATAAATGGGACCTCATGAAACTGAAAAGCTTCTGTAAGGCAAAGGACACTGTCATTCGAACAAAACGGCAACCAACAGACTGGGAGAAAATCTTCACCAACCCCATATCTGATAGAGGGCTATTATCTAAAATCTACAAAGAACTCAAGAAACTAAAAGCCAAGAAACCAAATAATCCAATCAAAAAATGGCAGATGGAGCTAAATAGAGAATTCACAAAGGAGGAATCCCTAAGGGCTGA
This sequence comes from Lophiomys imhausi, assembly GCA_907164525.1. Taxonomy (NCBI): domain Eukaryota; kingdom Metazoa; phylum Chordata; class Mammalia; order Rodentia; family Muridae; genus Lophiomys; species Lophiomys imhausi. Next base: position 16,474,929 of record CAJQZJ010001638.1, on the reverse strand, counting down.
GAGACACCTGAAGAAATGTTCAACATCCTTAATTATCAGAGAAATGCAACTGAAGACGACCGTGAGATTCCACCTAACACCTGTTAGAATGGCTAAGATAAAGAGCTCAAATGATAGCGCATGCTGGCGAGGGTGTGGAGAAAGGGGAACCCTACTCCATTGCTGGTGGGAGTGCAGGCTTGTGCAACCACTATGGAGGTCTGTCTGGTGATATCTTAGAAAGCTAGGAATAACCTTGCCAGAGGACCCAGCCATACCACTTCTGGGTATACACCCAAAGGACCTCTCATGGAGACATAGGGAAGTCTCCTCATCTATGTTCATAGCAGCCTTATTTGTAATAGCTAGAAATTGGAAACAACCCAGATGTCCCTCAACTGAATAATGGATTAAAAAATTGTGGTACATCTATACAATGGAATATTACTCAGCTATAAGAAACAATGAAATCATGCAATTTGCAACCAAATGGATGGATCTAGACGAGCTCATCCTGAGTGAGCTAACCCAGTCTCAGAAGGATGCACATGGCATCTATTCACTTATAGTAGGATTTTAACTAAATCGTACAGGATATCTGTACTCTAACCAACACACCAAAAGGAACATGGACATAAATTTTTTTTTTATCTTTTTCTTTTTCCTTCTTTTTTTTTTCTTTTTCCTTTTCCCTTCTCTTTTTCCTCTCTTTTTTTGTGGATATTCTTTGTTTTTGTGGGTTTGTGTGTTTGTTGGTCTTTTTTTTAGTATTCCCCCAGTAGCAAGGAGACACCTTTCAGTGGCAGTACTGCCCCGTAGGCCCCCGGAGAATGAAGAGGCTCTTGGCCCTCCTATGATTCCTGATCTGTGGTGAGAGACTGTCAGGCAGGGACACTGGATCCCAGAGGAACAGGACGGAAGGGTCAGGGGGTAGAGCATGGGAGGGTGGGGCTGGGAAGCGGGAAAAGAGGACAATATGATAAGGATGTAACCTGAAGCAACAAATAAATAAATTTATTAACTAAAAAAAAAAAAGGCAGGTGGCAGGGCTGAAACACTGTGAATGGAATAGAGGATATAGCCATTCGGCCTGGTTTTGCAGACCTCCAGGTGTCGAGAAGATGTGGAGCTAAGGTAAAATACAAGAGAATTGTGGTATTGGCCCATGCCTTTGACTTCAGCGGAGATGGGGGGAGCACCGTAGAGTTGGTGGTCTTATGTATTCTGGAGTCATACAGAGCGGGGTGGTGAGGGTGCATAGTCTTGGTCCCACCATTCAAGAAGAGTACACACTTGGTCCCAGCTCCCAGCACACTGGAGACAGAAACGGGCAGATCCCGGAGCTCAGGGTCAGCCTGATGCTGGGCAAACTCTAAATAGAGGAAGACTTCGATCCAGGAGTGGTGGAACACATCTTTGATCCCTGCAGATGGGAAACACAGGTCTCTGATCCCAATAATTAGAGTTCAGAGACACACACATGGGATTTGGAGGGAACTAGGTTTGGAGATTACTTACAAAAGGCCTTCTCGATGCAGGCAGATTGTCCTTTGGGATCTCAAAATATATACACCAGAGCTGGTTTAGCTCCAAGGTGACAGAATGATTTCTTCTTTAACCCGGATTGAAAGATAACGCTTAGTATGTTGTCAGAAGGCCAAATTTGCTTCAGGAGAAGTACTACCTAGACCCCCCCCAGAAAAAAAAAAAGAGGGCAATTGTCCCAGGGTTGGGATTGGGGCAGGGCTCTGTTCTTATATTAACAGGAGAATCGAAGCGTACATTAGGGGAGCCCGGGGATGGCTGGACAGCGGAAACCTCAGCAGAGAGCAGAATCAGGCACCAAGGAGGACGAGTGACCCAGTTGATTCTGCCTGGCAGACTTCCTCAATAGCTGTCTCCATGGGGGCCTGCAATCATGGCAATCCAATGTCGCTGGGACCGTTCAGCTCTACACAATGCCCCGGCAGGAACCTCAGTGAAGCCTGCAAAATCAGCTTCTCCCTACAAACCCCTTAGGTCATCTAAACAGCTGAGAACAGAAGGACTGAACATAAAAGGAGTGTACTAACATTTTTAACCATTTTTTTCCATTTGATTTCGGGCCCCAAACAGGTCTACTACGACCCAAATCAGCAGGAAGTCACTTTAAGAGAGCGAAGTCCCATGCCCAGAGGGTGGGGAAGGTGTTTCTCCGCCCTTCTTTTTGGTTATTTGAAGGATAACTGAAAACTCTGATATTTAGGGGAAGAGATTACAAGCTGATAAATGGTCCTGTTTAATGGGTTTTGAGGTTAGCCCCAGGGACTTCCTACTTTTCCTTTTCTGTATCCTTCTTCCTCTCCTATGTAGGAGTACATAGGCTTGAGAAAAATGAAATATAGACATAGCACAGGAAGGTCCAAGAAGAATGGGCAGATTATTGAATATGCCCTTATACCTTTGTATATTGATACAAAATTAGTAGTTTATTTGGCTAAAGTGGTATTGACCATTGTTTATTGTGCAAAAATAAGATTGTATTGGATTACATTGGTATTGATCTTTGTATATTGATACAAAATTAAGATTATAGTTGGCCACAATGGTATTGACCCTTGTATATGGACGTAATATTAAGATTGTATTGGGCTACATAGGCATTGATCTTTGTATATTGATACATAATTAAGAGTATATTTAACCACAATTGAATAGATCTTTGTATATTGATACAAAATTAAAGGTAACGCTTCCTAATGGTATCATACCTAGAGATACTTAAAAATAAAATGTGAAGCTCTGGCCTCTTGATACCAACCGTCTAAAACGGTCTAGGATAGTTAAGTAAAACAAACTCCTAGTCATGCAAACATGTCACTTTGTTAGCCACTATGACAGTCTATCACAGATATTTTCTAAACTACCCAGTAATCAAGTTGCTAAGAGACAAGCAACATTTGCTTATCTAAATACAAGTGATGGATAGGGCATCTTCAAAAACCCCAAGAGATCTGCAGAATATGGCATTCAATGATGTTATCTTAAATCAAGATTTTCTTTTTTTTTTGATATCGAGACATATCAGCGCCTGACAGCACCCCCTATTCTACTCCAAGTAGAAGATAAGCATCGAAGAACCTCCACTGTAAGATGGTTGAATTAGTGGCAAGCCTATCTCTTGGCAGGAAAAAACCCCTTGCACCAACTGCAGACAGACTGCTGTCCAAAAAGGACAAAACTTGGTAGCAGGGAAGTCGACAGCCTAACTCTGCCAAGACAGGGTAGGTAAGTCCTTCATAATCCCTCTCTACAACAAATGTCTGTCATAGAACAGGACCCAAAGGCTGAAGACTGATGCAGTAATGTATGGAGAGAAAATGGGAACTGTCCAGGCAGTCATTGGTATGTCCTTTCTTAGTTTTGGAAGCTGCAGGCCCTGCACTTCCTATATAAGCAGATATATTTATCCCTCTCAGGTCTCTGAGGTGGTTGAAGAATAGACAGCTAGAGTCTCATAGTTAAATTTTGAGTTGTTTAGGAATCAAGAGGGTGTTATAGATCTAAGAAGATACTCTTAAAATTGTGTTGCAAGTTAGTATGAATGTTGAGTCAGATATAGACCTTTAAACTCATGGAGATATTTAGATAGTAGAATGTTAAAGTCAGGGGCCAAATATGTAGAAAGTGTACATTGGGAAGGTATACTGGGCCATTTAACTCTCATAAATGTGGCATATTTATATTTGTTGTTTTGTATAATACTTACTGTTATAAGAGAAGGAACCATCTGTTGGACTGAAAGGGGAAACTTCTGGGGGGAAGAGGGTGGAAGGGCGGGATAGGAAGGGGGAATAGGGAGGGGTTTGTGACTGAGATGTAACCTGAAGAAAAAAAAAATAAAGTATTTATATAAAAATAAATAAATAAATAAATAAAGATTGATGCCTACAGATAACTTGAAAAAAAAAGAAATTATAAATAGTAAATAAACATTAAGATATAAAATAAGCCTATCAATGTTTTCTGAATGACATGCTAGTTACAATTGATTGTATATTACACAGCATATTGTATTACAAACCAATGGCCATGATATGTCTTGTGGTGGCGCATGCCTTTAATCCCAGCACTTGGGAGCCAGAGGCAGGCGGATCTCTGTGAGTTCGAGGCCAGCCTGGTCTACAAAAGCGAGACCAGGACAGCCAGAGCTGTTATACAGGGAAACCCTGTCTCGAAAAACCAAAAAAAAAAAAAAAAATAGTGTATTAAAAAAAAAAGGAAATCATTTTTTCCCATTATGAAAACTACTAAGAAAGCAAATCTTCATTTGAAAACAAAAGTGTCCTCAGGAACGCAATCAGATGCCTCTCACTAGACAGCATCCCTAGAGGAGCTGGAATGTCAGTAACCATGGCTCATACCACATTGCAACAAAGTTTCACTTCAGTGTGTGGTGGGTTTCTTTCATTAAGTCATAAAAACATAGTCATTAAAGGCTGCAGACCAGGACAGCAAAGATTTTGACTGCTAAGAAAGTAAAGAAATTTATTTTTCAAATCATTAGAGATTATGATCGTTAAAGAAATAGAAAGACAAAGCAATTATGATCTGAGTCTTCTGACTTTGGCTCCAATAACAGAACAGATATCCGACTATAAAAAGTTTTCATAGGTTCTGCCAGACACATTCTAACACAAAACTTAAAAAAAAAGAAAGAAAGAAAAGAAAGAAAAAAAAAGAAAGAGAAAAAGAGAATTAAAGGGTAAAACAAACTCAGGTTTTACATACTATGGGATATTTGTTTTATCCGTCTTGGAGATTAAGTTCACATCTTTGTGGGAATAGAGGTTGAGGAGAACTCATGAGTTCATGCCCTCTGAACACAAGCTCCAGTGATCTCATTCCAGAGACAAAACCTGAAGTCAGCTTATTGTAAGTAGGTTTTGAAAAAGATGACCTTTAATCCTAGTTTGTTGTTTTTTTTTTTTTTTATCGATTTAGAGATCGGAGACTTCATTTTGTGACTAGCCCCTGATTGTGTCTTCAGTCCATCCCATGTCAAGCTGATTTGCACATTTCCATAATTGACCCCCAAGGAGAGAATGATAAATGACTCAGTGCAGACCCATCACTACTCCTGGAAAATACAGCTCATGAATTCATTCCTTATTCAAAAGTATTTAGTAGCATTTTATAGGAAGGAGGTCAGCATGTTATCCTAGAAAAGCTTCCTGCCACATTTTGTTTAAAGATTTGTTTCTTTATTTCACAGTCACACCTCAGTAGACTAGAGTATAATAGCTTTTCTTTGGCCCTTGAAATTATTCCTTTCCTTTGGGCTTCATGGAGAATCGAAATGAATTATTCACAGACACCTGTGAGCATTAAGGAAAAATGACCCAGTTCTTGAATAATGCCAATATTTCCTTCTTAGTCACTCCTATCAGGATAAGCATATGCCATTTCTCGGCAAGAAACTTTCCTGAATGTTCTTTCTGCGAATACACACATTCAGGCATACTGGGCCTCCAGTGTCACTGAAATATCTTTATCTGGAAGAGTGTCTCTCTTTCCCTCCCACACTATTACTATGTTAATTGATTCTTTTACATCCCATAGAATTCTGTGCTCCTCTTCACTCCTTGCTAGCTCCTCTTCACTCCTTGCTAGCATCTGTATCTCTTCTTCACCCTTACTTGAAGAGTTACAGTAGGAGGGCTGGAAAGATATAACAGCAGTCGGACTACTTGTTGCTCTTGCATAAGACCTGACTTTGGTCCTCAGCTCGCAGCCTCTAATAACTCCAGTTCCAGAGGATCTGGTGTCCTCTTCCGGCCTCACAGGACATCAAGCACATATGTGGTACATATGTATACATGGAGGTACTGACACATACACATAAGATAAAAATATGAAATCTTAAAAGAAGCCTTTACGTTGAAGATAGTTCCTTTTTATATTTAACCCAGTCTAGTACTTAAAAATAGATAGTATGTATGTAACAAGGACTAATGAAAAAAAGAGGCCATGGATTTGAAAGAGAGCAAGGAAGGATATATGGGAAGGTCTGGAGAGAGGAAAAGGGAAGGGAGAAATCATGTAATTATACCATAATCTAAAAATATGAATGAAATAATAATAAAAATATAGGCAATCTTGGGGCTGAAGGATATGGATCATTCTGTTAGCTGTCTATTGCACGAGAACAAGACCTGACTTTGGATGACTGATACACATATACACATTACTAAGAATAAATAGGTAGCCTAAGGATATTTTGAACACAGAATAGCTAACCTATGACTGTTTGGTATGACAGATACAGTTGTAAATTATTTTTACCCATATTAACCCACTTAAACTCAACAATATTTTCATGAACAGTGTGTTAGTAACACCTCCATTTACAAATGGGGAAACTAAGGCAGGATAAAGTTACATAATGTTAAATGTCTCCTAGGTAGTTCATTGTGAAGCAGCCAGTTCCTAAAAAGAATGTGTTCAACATGACAAAAAGTGGCAGTTATGCATCCTTAGTGGGAGATAATGTGGATTATTTAGGTAATCAAATATTTAACATTTGAGAGTCTTGAAAAGAATGTTTTCATGAAGCACTGATTAATAACTCTAGTTCATAAACAATATGTTGTATTAGTCTTTGGAATTTCATTAATCTGAAAATTTATATATAAAGGCCTTTAAATTTGTATTTTTCTCATGCAACGGGGGGGGGAAGGCAAATATAATGAAACCATTTTCTCTCTAGTTAAGGCTCAAATCAGCAGTCATAATCCTAAAAGTGTTAAGTTGTGTTATTTTTTTGAGAAATGATGTGACATGCCCTAGATTTCAAATGCAGATGCTGCAGACAAGCAAGTAAATTTCTGAATCAAAATTGCTATTTAGGACATTAACACGCAGGAATGGGAGTGGGGAGGCAGTACCCAGCTCTGTGGTTAGAATCCTGTCTGGAATACTGCCACCTAGCGATGCCAGTCAGCCATTTGCCCCACACACTTCAGACATAGAATAAATGAGTTTCGCTGTGGCTTCACCCCGTTCCCAAATATCCTAGTAACTAATTGTTCCTGCAGCATTTTAAGGCCAACCCCCCCCCCCGCTTTAAAAAAATAATTTACAAAAGAGGACAGATGGGTAGGATTGTGAAAGAGAGGGAGATGAACAGCAGACTTGTCAAGAACTCATAAACACCCAAAAGTCATGTACATGATCTTAAGAGGACAGGATAAAAGCACAGAGATTAAGGGTAATGGAAATAGCGAAAAATTGGAAAATGATTCAAAGAGAAGATGGGATGAAGAGAATTGTTTTCTTTTTCTTTTTCTTTTTGGGTTTTGTTGTAAAATGAGAAATAGAAGTTGAAAATGTGGAATTAGGAAATTAGCAAATAGAACACTATAGGGACAAGTACCAGTAGAGATAAAGAGTGACCAAAGAAAGAAACTGATCAAGCTTAGCTGTTAAAGGGAAGATTCAAGGTATTTTTTAAACAACAAAAGCAAAGTGTTAATTTGTTTCTCTTTCATATAGTTGGAAATTTCCATTCTCTTGCTATCTCCCCCATGCAATGCTAATGGCCTTGTTTGATCTCTCTTGCTTCATTAAAATACTCATCGTCTTTTACTCTTTTGAGTTTCCTTAGAATCCACCCATGGAACCTAGTGAATGTAGGGTACCCCACACTGAGAATTTATTCAGGGAGTTTTGGTTTCCTAGCATTCTTTGTAATCTTATTAAATAGCTAGCCATATTTTGGGAATACACATTGAGGTAGATTATCAGCATTTAGCTGTGTTTATAATTCAAATCAGGTCACTAATACATATATATTATATATAATATATATGATAATATATAATATATATATATGCATGTGTGTGTATATAAAATGACAGCAGCAGCAGTGGTGATAACATATTTTTCAGTTAATGTTTTAGAAGCCACTTTATACCACCCAGTTGCCTGCTCTCTGAACAATCATATTTGGAAGACTGTAGGAACTAATCTCTTTTCTAGCCATGACATTTGAGCTTTGAGTACAGATGATTTCTGCAAAGTTCTTAGTTATTAAATGCCTTAATATAGGATCACAAATCTAGTAATTGGTCTTTTATGAAAAATATTTCTATATTACTCTAAAGATGTAAAACTACTGTTTTTCCCCCACAAAATTCAATAATGGAGCTTGAAAACAATATGTACAGTGCTGAGAAGGAGGCATTGTCACCTCCCACGTGGCTGGGAGTCTCTTTGGAGGAGAGCTGCTTGTTGCCCTCTGAGTTACCTCACACATTAAAAAATTTCTCTTTCAGTTGTAGAAGCTGAGAAGAAACACGTTCTTCCATGGTAAGACTTGGTTGCTTATCACCCTCTCCAGTATTATATCTGCATGTAGCTATAATTAAAGCAAATCAATCATGTAACTGTTTGAATGTCTTGTCTCACAGAAACAAAAACCCTGTAGGGATCAAGGATAAGCCAGATATTGAAAGAAGATTCACAGATAAGTTCTAGAGAAATTTGAGATTGCACATTGGAAGGATGTCCATTCTTTCAAGGTAGAATTAAAAATGGCAAGCTCTCAACTCTTTGTCAGGTAGTGTATGCTAAATATTGAGGATGGAAGTTAGATACCACTCTGTTCCCACAGAATCTTTAGCTTCGAAGTGAATGCATGAATATTCACTTTGATCTTAGGTCACAAACGCCACTCACAATGGCCAGTGGATTCTTCCAGATCAGAATTACCTTTTAACAGGTTCAAATGAAAGTAGCCCTACAGCAGAAAGTAGCCCTACCCCTCCAGTAGGGGACATCTCCATCATGTCTACATTTGAAATCTAGGACACGTACTTTTGGTTTTCAAAGGAGTATGGTTTAGCTTCTAAAAAACTTGTTTTTAGTGTGAACCAGAAAAAAAAATGACCCAGCTGACTGGCTTAACCAAAAATAGATGGAAACAGTTATGGAAACCGATAGGAAAATTTTTGGTCAGTTCAACTTGCTTTTCCCAGACTCTGGGTCTTAGAGCAGCAATAGTCAGACATGTGTCCAAACTTCAAAGATGGGAAAAATGTTGTATAAAGCAAGGAATAGAGAAGTGATGAAGAGATAAATTAGCAGAAGTTTTAGGCAGTCCAAGCAAGAGGGTTAATGATTCATCTCAGTTGGCAGCTGTGAACACTGAGAGAGGAGGAGTCAGAAATGAGCAGGGAACGGAGTAAAATTCACAGTAATCGGAGATTATTATGAGAAAACTAGGAGAGAGAAGGAGCACATGCAGCTAGTCTGAAATTTGGTTTCATTGCCAAAAATATCATCCACAGAAACAGGAATCTTTTGAGAAGAAATGATGGGAGAGGAGAAGCACCAGTCTGTATAGTCCAATGAGATAAATCTGACATTAAAAGGCAAGTATGATATTCTGTCTGAATCTAAACAGAGATTGGGAGAGTGGAGCCAAGGACTCTGGAAGGAGTAGGGTGATCATTACTAGAGAAAGATCAAGCCAGCCCACCAATAAAGCAGGAGAGGATGCAGAGATAAGAGAAACCTTCACTGCAGTAAGGATGCTCCATCGGTCATGCAGCCTGGGAGTGAGTTGGTTGAAGGTGCTCTCTTGATAGCTGGAGGCTTACCCATAGTAAACAGGAACAGAAAACAGGATATGTAAGTTATTATTATTGGTGCAGTAACTATTAGTATAACTTTATATAGAATGTGATGAGGAGGCTACAGATTACCAGAGCCTGTGAGAGTGCAGCCATTCAATCAACACACAACAGGTGAGACCTGACATATTAAAAATGGGCTCCCTGGCCAATAGAGCTGGGGTATAACTTGAAATATCAAACAAATGTTAATTTAAAAAAGAGATTAAACGTCCTCCAAAGCCTTCCATATTTACCATATCAATCCTCACAATAGCCCCAAGGTAACTATTACTATTCTCCTTTCAGATTATTCACATAAGGAAACAGAAGACAAAAAAAAAAGTTCAAGGACTAAAACTTACTCAAGGTCACACAAGTTTGTTCAAGGTCACAAGGTTGTTCAAGGTCACGAAACTCAAATCCAAATCTCCCATGTTCTCAAGAACCCTAAGTGTAAGATATCATCGTGTCATGAAGAAATCATTCTCATTGTTAGGATAGAAATAACAGCGTATCCCGATCTACATTCATTGCACATTGAATCATTTGACTGTACTCTACTGTTCTGACTCTGTGGTTCTCCAGTAATATTGGGAACAGGCCCACACAGTTAGGGTTCTTTTGTATATTATGATATTTGCACCTCTCTCTGGAAATAAAGTTAATACACCATATTATGAATGTAGGGGCTGATAATAACAGTTGGTATGCATCCACTAAGTGTGGGTTTAAAGAACACAGGTAATACATGAACAGCCTTTCACCCCTGAGCACATTGGGAAGACAAGAAAATGATACCTTTATGTGTCCATTTGCTTGTTCTATTGTATTTCTTATGATTGCTAGTCATGAGATAAAATGCTTCATAAAGAAAGATACTTTTATTGTCCTTAAGACCTAGTAATTTATAAGAAGTACAAAGATACAAAGATACTGAATAAATTATCCCATAAGTAATTAACTCTTGTAGTTGTTCAAAGTCGTGTGGTATGACATAGAACAAATTACTTCACCTGATATGGGAAATAAGATAGTGTTTACCTTTTGAAAATTTTCTGCATTGTATTTTGAATATGATTCATTCCCTGGGAACCTAATAGTGGTTGTTTGTTTGGTTGATTTTTAAGATGTGAAGGTTTTAATTGGTGCAATAAATTTTAATGACCACTATGTGGTATAAAACATGGAATGGAAAGGGAGATTGAAGGGAAAGGAAGGAGAATTGGAAAGTATGTGTGTGTGTGTGTGTGTGTGTGTGTGTGT
>CAJQZJ010001638.1:16449237-16464021 GCA_907164525.1 Lophiomys imhausi | reverse complement strand
TGTGTGTGTGTGTGTGTGTGTGTGTGTGTGTTGGGGAGGGGACAGGAGATGTGATGATGAAGAAAAGACAACCCTTAGGACACTCAATACTTAGAAAGGAAATTGAGAAACTGAACAAAAGTGAAGAAATGATCAGAAGGGAAATATTAGCTCAGTTCATTAGCATTATGGTCATGGGAAGACAAGATTTTCAAAGAGACAGGGAGATTCTTACAAGAATCTAAAGCTATAGGCATGTGGATTACATTGAGGGCAATAAATCAAAGTTAGCTAAAGCCGTAGCTCAGCTTGTTTGAATCTTAGCGTGCTTGCTCTGTACATGAAACACACTGGATTCAATCACATAACCAGTAACTCTTTCTTTCTCTCATTCTCTCTCCCTCTCTTGCTCACTCTTTCTCTTTCTTTCTCCACTTCCTCTGTCTCTGTCTCTCTCATATGCGCACACACAGTAAAATGAAAAATAAAAAGGAATTGAAGGTTAGGAATAATGACTTCTGAATTCTTGATTCTTTGTTGGTCAAAAGTGACATTATTCCCACTTCATTTTTTTTTTCTCAATGTGGCTATCTGAACAGTTCGCCATTGGGGTAGTAGAACCTCTGGGAAGCTCCTTTAAGAGAAAAGGAGACATTCCTTTCTTTATTCCCTTAATTTACTGGTTACTGTGGGTATTGTTGTGGTGCCTGGGGCAGGGGTGTCCAGAGATCACTTTGGATGCTAGAAACTGAGGACCACATTGTTGTTACTACAAGGAACTTGGTAGAGCCTGATATCTTTTTCTCTATTTCCTCCATCCTAAATGAAGAAATTAGATTTGTATAGGAGAGACAAGGGCACCAATAGCAATTTGAGGCTACAGATAATGGTGAAATACCGAGCAAAGGAAGGGTATCACTACATTTTTCTGAACAAGATGATCAATTTCTAGTTTTCCCACGTTCAAGCACTCAAGCAGTCAAGGCCTTGTGAAAAGACAAGTAAAGCCAGTCTGCATCTATAACTTCCAGATAATCACGATCGAGGCAGGTAAGTGAAACATGTACCTTTACACCCAGAACTAAGTAAGCGCGATAGACCGCAAGCATAATACAGAGGACAGGGCTCTTAATGCCGGGAAATTGTCTCCAGGTATTTAAACAGTCAGGTTTGATGACAGCCCTGGAGAACTCAGTACTCACCAGGTCTGGCCCTCAGCTTTCCCATGGATTAGTGAAGTGATAGCAGGAAACGAGCCATCACCTCCACCAGCAACGCGACATTTTCGTTTCTGAAATGAAGGCTTTGTAAAGTCGTTAATTTATTCAGAATCCACATCGAACAGGCTCACAACAATTCACAGGCCTGAAGAATATTAAATAACGGAAAGACACAGTCTCTGTCCTCCAGTGAGTTACAGGTCTGGTGGAGTGAGGGCTCGATGTAATGAAATAGCAGCCTTCTGGAAAGACATTGAGCTGTTGACACCGAACAAGGGACCGCAGGAAATGACAAGGGAGCTCTTTCAGGACCATGTTTGAACGGGCAAGAATTGCTGAGTGACTTAGATGATGATGGAAGTTTCCATAGGAGGAGGACCTGTGTAGACGCCTGTCAAAGTCTCTCACAGCATTAATATTTTTCTTTGTTTCTGTGTTGTTTGGCGGCAGGGAGAGGGGCTTGAACAAATGCAGGGTAAGAGTGTGGGGAGGAATACATAAAGACAAGATAGAAGGAAATGATTTTGTGAACTGCTTTAGACCACTTGAGCGAATGCCATGGAGGAGAGCACATGACAGACATGTCAGATAATGAAAACCTCCTTTGCCTGCTTCATGCTTACGTCTTTCGCAAGGTCTTAGAGATATTTAAAAAACGGATCAACAGAATTGAAAGTCCCACTTTAGTGGTCCCGCACAGAGTAGGGCTGGAGAATTTGAGCTTTTTAAAAAGATCTGCTTAATAGGGTATATTTATTAAGCAAGCTTAACTACTTTTGAGCCTTGGTTCCCTCATCTGCAAAACAGAATAGGGTAACAATATTTACTTCCTGGTGTGATATTTGAATCTATTAAATACTGATAACCAGGCTGTCACAGGATGTCGCCTATTTACCTGCTATCTGCATAGAGTCTTCCACCAAAGGGAGGTGTGTTATGGCATGATATATTCGTGCAGTGTTGAGTAGTTTGAGATTCACCCTCATTTATGGGATCCAACAGGGATGATTTAGAATCCATTTTTTGTACACATGTATGTCTAATGAGATCCTATTCTGGGAACACAATAAATAAGTCACAATATGCAGCAATTTCATTATTAAAGTTATTTCTTAAATGTTAAATGAGTATTTAGGAAATCCACGGAGGCAGCTGTCCTGGTGTCTGGCTTGTCCAGGGACCACTTCTGCATAGCATCCCAAATGCACAATGACTGATGTCATATCAGGAATAAGACCCAGGATTTGACTTAGCTGGTTTATATACCCTCTTTTCTTTGCCCCCACAAATATTTCTCCCTCATCTTTTAATGTTATTTTTAAGAGGGAAGGAAATCTGAGCCAGTAACCAGGACACAGACAAAGTTAGGAAAATGCTCTCTTTTATTAGCCATTAGCAAAAATGGTATTTTTTTAAACAAAAGCAATTTCTTAAGTTTCCACGAAAGGTCTCAAAAGGATTTCTTAAAATGAATCCTGCTTCTAAGCAGTACTTCTTGTCCTGTGCCTTCATATCATTTGTACAAGTCACGGCTTAGAAATGGTTCTTTCCCTCCAGTCATCACCACATGGATGCTTTTCCTTAGCATGACTTAACAGCACCGGTGCCGAACCGCCCCCCCCGCCCCCCGGAGCTGCTTATCCTGAAGTGACAGTGATTTTTCAAAAACAATAAAGCTATCTGCACTGAATCTCTCTTGATTATACTGTGGGAACAACCTGTGTAGAGAAACAATATCCTGGATCCTGCTGAAGGTTCGCACAGATGGAACACCGGTGGGAGGAGCTGCCAGCTACTTCCCTCCTGCCATCCTGTTAGTGCTGGAGACATTATCCCCTTGTTTTGCCAGTTTAATAGAGGATCAGTCGTAAAAATTCTCTGTAGGCTCAGCAACATAATTATTATCTATGGTCTCTGTATTAACTGTGAGGAAACATCCTGGTCTGAGTCTGCCTCATTTTAAATGCCAAGCTGTGCCCACATTCAGCCCACAACCAACCTGAAAATTCAATTTCTCCTGAGCACAGCTATGCCTGTCATCATGGAGGATGGTAAGTGCGTGGTTGCCTAAGTCCTGGTGTTTAACAGTCGTGCTGTTTCTATTTGCTTCCTTCCCCCTGACCTTTTCCAACATTGGTGCCCTTGCAATTGAAAATTATTAAGTAGGTAAAAAAAAAAAATCTGTGTCCCATTTAGTTCTGGTACTCAGTCCAGAAGAGCCAAGCCCCTGAAAAATTGAAAAACAAACTCCTTAACAGATGGGCCACATAAAGTTTACAGCGTGTGCAGTGTGGGAGGTAGTATGGCTCTAGGCGAGAATCAGAAGACTAGAAATTTGGGAGCTCAGAGTTTTTGAATTTGCTCTTGTTTCTTTTGTTTATAGCAGATCACATAAGCCCATACCCTTCAATTCTCTCACATTACCTGATACCTTAACCTTATAACTGAGTGAGTAATAAGAAATCAGGAGGTTTTGTTTTTCTTAATATGAAGCAGGAGCACAATGCTTCTTGCTACTGCCAGGACTGTGCACAACTGGTTCCAATCTGCTAATAAAATGGGACTGCAGGATCTAGAAAATCCCACGTTGTAATTTTAAATTTGAAAAACAATTCTCTTTCACTGAGAGCAGGTGTCTTTAGTCTATAAATGGTAACTATAGTCATCACAGAAAAGGATGTGACCAGTCTGGAAAAAAAGAATCATTAAAAAATTGTCGGTTTATGACTTCCAAATAGGCACGACAATATGCCTGACAAGTGACCTCTGGAAGCAAAAGTGTTAGAAAATCATTTGAACTAAAATGTTATGATACGAAGACAACTTGATTATTGTCTCATAGGCAAGGGTTCTCAAACATGGACGGTCCTTGGTATTATTTGGAGGAATTTATTTAAGGACACAAATATCTCAGACCCAAAACAAGCCTACTGTTTGGAAATGATTGCAAACAAACCTAGGAACTGTGTGCTTTGAAAAGATTCCTTACCTGATACCAATGACTAATCACAGTTGATTCTCTATCACAATTTCTAAAACTGCAGATCCAGTAACAACAATTTGATCATATTGAGTATGACCGAAGGTCCAAATCCAAAAAAACAGAAATACAGGAGTTATCTTTTAAGAAGACAAAGAGTTTACCTAAGAAACAATGGGGGACAGAAAGAGAAATGTCAAGAAGAGAAGGCCATGATTCAGCCTCAAGGGTTAGAAGGGAAGTGAGAGGAAAAAGAATCCTGAAGGTGATGTAAGAGAGAGATTCAGAAGTGAGAATGGGAAGATAAATGCAAGACAATATGAATACTTACCTGCTGAACTGGTCTCATGATTTACATCTAGTTTAATACTGCCTCCATTCCACTGAATTCAGTCAGAGAATATGTGGTAGTTTAAATGAGAATATCCTCCAGAGGACATTTGTTTCAATGCTTGGTTCCGAGTCAGTGGAGCTGTTTGGAAAGGATTAGAAGGTGTGGTATTGTTGAAGGAAATGTGTCACTAGGGGTGAGTTTTGAGGTTTCAAAACCCAAGCTATTTCCAGTTAGTTCTCTGCCTCTTTCTCTGCTTTGTGCTTGTGGATCAGATGAAAGTTCTCAGCTGTTGCTCCAGTTCCATGTGTGATTTGTCTGGTGCTATGCTTCCCACCTCATCATGGACTCACCCTCTGAAATTGTAAGCCCCAATAAACTTTTTCAAGTTGGCTTGATCATGGTGACTAAGCTTATTTTGAAAATTTAGATGTACACATGATTCTGGCCTGTCTGCAGCACCCACTCAAACATTTGGAGCTTGTAGGATCAAATATACCCAGTACTGTCTCTGAAAGCTGGTTTGGACTACCTCTGATGAGAGACTGTCCCCACTGGACTGATGTCTCATTCTTTTGAAGTATATTAACCATTTGTTGTCATGGAAGCACCAACTTCAAACTTACTCAGAATCTTTATATGCGTCCTGTATTCCCATCAAAATCTGTCCCTGGGGTTGTCCCATTATCTTCTTCCAACCTATGCTTTTAACTTAGAACAGCTATTCTCAACCCATGAGTTGGGATCCCTTTGATGGTCAAACAACTCTTTCACAGGGGCAGAATATCAGATATCTGGCATATCAAAATATTTACATTATGACTCATAACAGTAGCAAAATTACAGTTATGAAGTAGCAACAATGAGTTTATGGTTGGGGATCGCCACAACATGAGAAACTATATTAAACGGTCACAGGATTAGGAAGATTGAGAACCACTGACTTAGATTTTCTGGCCATTTCTTAGAACTTCTTCCATTTTCTTTCAAGCGCTTGCCTTGTAGTCCATGCTACAAGTCACTATGTATCCTTGTACTTACAATTCTCCTCTTGGCTCAGCTTTTATGAATATTAACATTAGAGGAACTCATCACCAGTGTTTGGTAAGGACCATAGAGTCTAAATTCAGCCTCTTTATTATAGTTACATGGCATACTTATTTTCTTATTACTATTAATCATAATTTATAACATCATACTGACTTATAAAAAAATCTACCATAGAAGTTGAGCTTTACAAAAGCAGTCTCTTGTTCATTTTTGTATATGTGATATCTATCAATGTTTCAGCACAACTGTGAAAACTTGAAAAAAATTGCTGAAGCAATAAGTAAGCAAGTGCATCTAGGTATTCAGAGACCCTAGGAAGTCTTTAGCATCCGTTTATGCCAAATAACTTGTGCTGTCTAATGCTGTTATATAATTACTCTGGGAGATACAAAGATGAATGATGTGGCTGTAAAAGATTATCATTTAAGCAAAAGTGTACAGTTACAAGAATCAACTGAGTTATGGTGAAGACCTAAAAACCAAGAGAGTAACTAAATTTTGTTCCTAGAATCAAGAAAGATGGGTTATATGGTGTTCCTTAAACTAGACCTAGGGCTATATGGCATTTAAATAGTAAATTATAGTGAACACCAAAGTTTCTAACTTAAAACATAGGCTCCTTTCATTAGTTAGATGTAACCATTGTGTTCTGTCAGGGAAAGTATTTACAGGCAGGGTGGAGGAATGAAACTAATATTTGCTTCAGCCCTGATCACAGTTAATTAGAATCAAATTGGCCCCCTGAACCATGTAAAGTTAGTCAATCTCTGTCTCTCTGAGATTTGTAGTGGCAATTTAAAAAATTTCAGGCAGCTGAAAGTAGATGGTGGAACAGGTTACTATGGACACATTGGAGTTTAAAAGGCGGGGGTGGGAGGTGGATGTTCTGTTTCCAGTGCCTTGTGAGACCCACTTTATCTTCTTTAATTAAGCTAGGGCTAATGTGTGTCTATCATTGCAGCTCTAGAGAGCCTTAATGGAGACAGATGAAAAGGTGGAGAAGATGCTGCATGCAGACCAGAGAATGATAACACTGCAGAAGGGAGCATCAGAGATGTAAGGACTTGAACTTCATGCTTTCCTACTTCATGATCCCATTTTTGAAACTATGAAGATGAAAAAGATTTTAGTAGAAACCTTATGAGAAAGAAGACCAACTGTGGGAAAAATTAAATAGAAAGACAACGAAGCATTTGAGTTACATTTGAAGGAAGTATCATGAAAGGGTGTGGAAATGTTGGAATTGAAGTCACACCTAACAATTGAGTGGTGGTTTTTGCTTTTCCACTCAATACGTTATGTAGTACTTTATAAATGTCCTGATCACTTTAGACATTGGCTGCTAAAGGAAAGATGTTTGAAAACTGGATCCATATAAGTCGAAATAAATGATATCTACCTGGAATGATGGTCAGTGAGTAACAGTACTTAGCATGAAGTCTGATGACCTGATTTTGATTCGGTAGGCCCTGTACAGTGGAAGGAGAGAAAAGGCTCACTTGAGTTGATGTCTGAACTCCAAATGCACCCCTTTGTTTTGTGCTATATGCACACACACACACACACACACACACACACACACAAAATTAAACATGTAATGGCTATCCCCCTAAAGGATTATTGTTCTCTTGCAATTTCTAGTTTTTTTCATATATTATGATATCTTCTATCATTTTATTGTTTACTCTAACTTTATGCCTTATTTTCTGAGCTCTAACATTCAGAAGACCAATTCATGGTTACAACCATTAACTATGTCACATGAGGCTAGAAATAGCATGAGTTGTAGAGCTAAGCTGTGAGTGAAGTTGTCTGTAATGATGGTAGGAACAACTTTTTGAAGAAATGTTTTTTTTTTTACTTGGGATTGGGGTGAGAAGATGAACAAAGCTTTGTAGAGAAGAATTCATGTTGAAAAGCAGGTAGGCAGGTGCCTGTTGTTGATTTATTTATTGTCTCTTGGGTCCAAGTTTTGCCTGTTCACCCTCTGTTGTCTACGATAGGCCACTGTTAACAATGTCCCTTTGCCAACTTGATCTGTCTTAGTCACTGTTAGTAGTAGGTGCTTGAGAAATCTTACAAGAGAAGTATTTTGCTTCCCAGTGTTGAGATGCTTGCTGAACTCATGTACTCTCTTGGGTTGTCTAGATTTGGTTCCTTCAGCAACCCACAGCCAGCAGCAGCTACAATCAACAGCTGTCCCTTAGCATTATAGCCAAGTGCTCCTGGTGACACATCTCCCCATGAACAAATACCAGATAATGACTCCCCAGCCAGTTCCCCCAGGCCGGCACAACAGTGACTTCCAGCTTCTGTGTCATTGCTGAGCTATGGTCAGACCTGTTCTGACACTACCTAGATCTCAGCCTTGTGGAGACAGGATTCTTCCTCACTGTAGCCATTCCTATATTATTTTGGATTTATTTCACTGCTTTTTTTTGGCAATCTTTCAATCATTTAAGTATACTGTTACAGATAGTAAGATTTTTCTTTTCTATGAGATTTTTTTGTATTACAAGTAAAAACAGAGAGGCTGGAGAACTTGTCAAATGATCAAAAACTGTAGACAATGTTACTTTGAAAAGTGCAGTTGATATAATGTTGCAGACAGTATGTGATATTGGGTAGGTAGTAGGGGCTGGAGAATAAAAAAAAAACAACAAAAACAAACAAACAAACAAACAAACAAACAAAAACCCCTGTGAATTTTACTGTGAAGTTTTCAAACTGAGAATGATAGGTCTACCTTTGTATTTTATGAAAGTCTATCTTTAGAGCAGTATGAAAGATAAATTTCTGTAGATAGTAAAGACTTGAATCAAAATGATGCTGGGGACAGGAGGAAGTTTGGCTTGTATCCTGGAGATGTATGAGAGAAACATAAATCAAAATGCTGAAGTGACACAGAATAGGAAACACTCAAAGGATTCAATGACCTTTCTGATAAAGAATGAAGAATGCCATATGTGGTGGTATGGACCTGTAAATTCCAGTGAATTTCAGATTAAATGAATGGGGGATGGCGAGGTCACAATTTAGAGGAAAAGTCAGCAGAACTGATAGATTTGGGGCAGATGGAAGAAATACTTGTTTGTTTTGGGTACATTCATTTTAAAGAGGAAAAAAAAGCAGTGGGCATGTCTCTGTTTTGAGTGCACTTTACACAAGGTTCTCTGCTTGGTTAAGCTGAGTAATTATTCATGTAATCCCAACAAATTTAAGCCAGGCTTTTTCCCAAGGTAAATATGTTCCATGGGCTGTTTTTCCAATTCATGTTCTGCTTTGGATAGTTTTACAGGGATTTAAATTTTTTTCCCTTGAAACTTCTTCCAGATGATGGAATCTTAAAATATAGAAGACAATGAATATTTTATTTTAAAAATGTTTATATTTTACTAGTGCAGAATGAAGATGAGAGGTTCAATAAATAAAGACTTAGGAACAATGTCTCCCTTAAGCTATGTATTCAGGCTTTGGTTTTTGTATCCTTTCAATCCAAAAAACAGTTCTCTGGGGGTACATTAATTCTTCTAGGCATCTGCATTTCCAGAAGGCCGTGTTTGGTCTCTGAGTACTTTGTTCTGGTAATGATTCTAGCCCTGGTAGCCTTCAAGAGATTTAAGATCTAGAGCAGAACAATCAGAAAGAATGTTGTGTATGTACAGACTGCAGCCCAGAATACTGTACACAGCACCTGCTGGAAATGACATGCCACCTGTGCTGCTCAAGATCTGACTGGTGCCTGTTCCCCAAGGTGGGCAACTGACAGGCAAGCAAAGGAGCCTTTCAAAGATGGCTTAGGATGCTCCTGTCAGCCAGTTATGTAGAATGCAAGCCAGCAGCATCCTCCAGAACATCCCAGTGTGGGGTGTATGGCGCCCCATCAGAATACCATCATCTGTGATGTGGCACAAATTTATAACTATGTGACTTGTGGAATATTAATGTGAGTTAATTTGAAAAGGTATAGTGCTTTTCTGGTTTCTATTATTTTATTTAGTCAACTACTATATAATTAAAATTAAAATATAATTACTTATATTTTTATATTACAAGGGAAAGATTCACTCCCTTGTAACTAGGTGAGCATGATGCTGAAGTAGGCTTTCTTCTCTCTGAAAAATAGAATATAGACAAACGACTTACAATGAATTTGTGCTTTCTGTTTATTAAGATGGAGGTGGTGTGCTCTTCATTTGGTTAGTTCTTTTCCTTAATATTATATGCTAAATTAATTATCTCTTTCTCTCTGTGTATGTGTGTATATACAAGAGAGATATTATATACTAAGAGATAGATATTAAAAACAAAAAGCTCAATACAATTTTGAAAAAGTAAATAAATAGAGTTTTAACCTGGTCTTGCTTCATCTGTTCTTCATGTAGACTTGAATTGCTGTGGGCTACATCTATAATTGCAAAAAAAAAAAGGAACTTGAAGAATTACAAGCAGGCCATCTCATGCAAGTTATTAAGTTCATTTGGAATAAATTTATGTCTGATTTTGGAAATGTTAATTTCATGATCTATAATGATACCAAAGACACTTTCATCATTTCTTCAAACACTTTAGACTTTCTCCATATATATTATAGCTTTTAGTTTAGTGTTTATATGGCACTCTTGTGCGTATGAGCTAGTGTGTCTCTTGTTCTTGTGCCTGCTCTTGGGGCTCTTTTTATTCTGTTAGTTTGCTCTGTCTAGCCTTGATGTGGATGTGATGGGTTTTGATTTATCATATTATATTTTATTTTTGTCATGTTGTTTGTTATTTCTTAGAAGCCTATTCTTTTCTAATGAGAAATAGAAAGGGAGTGCATCTGGATGGGAAGGGAAGTGTGGAGGAACTGAGAAGAGTAGAGGGAGGGAAAACTATGAATATTTTTCAATGAAAGAAAAACTATTTTTACATTCCCTCTCTCTCTCTCCCTCTCTCTCTCTCTGTATGCAAATGTGTTGATATAGTAATCAAAAAATAACTTGTGGGAGTGAGCACTTTTGTCCTTTTACCGTATGGGTTCTGAGGATTGGAGTCAGGTTGTCAGGCTTGGAGGCAAGCACTTTTACCTTCTAAACTATCTTGACTCCCTGAAAAAATTCCTTTAGAGGACATTTATGTGTTGGGTGTAGGTCTCCCAGCATTGTGTTGTATCCTTTATCCCAACATACATCATCCCCGTTTAGTGACCAAAGCACAGCTTTTATAGAATGATACCTCCTTCCCCTCATTTATTGGTACAAAGAATTGAAGCTAGGGACTTATGCAATGTAGACAAGTTCTCCATCCTTGAAATTCATTCCAATTTTGGAGTGGTATATTTCATAGGAAGCAGTTCACTTAACCTTCTTGAAATTCCAATGGTCACAATTCTTTTTATAACTCTTGTACATCCAGAGTTGGGGGAATTATTAAAGTTTACACAACTGGAATCTTTTTGTCAGGATTTGGAATGCAGAATATGTAATACAGAGAAATTACGTACACTTAGCACATACCTTAGTGCCAAACCAAGCCATTCATTCTGCAGAGTGAAATTTGTATTTGCTGTTCTGTTTTCTTCCAGAACCACCTGCAACTTGTCCATAATGCTTAATCTTCTTATACAGCAATTTCATGAAAATTTCTCCTCACCAGAAACTGCCTTTCTTCAAATTAACCTGTGACTTTGAAATCTAGTAAGTTATCATTAAACATCTTTTATCTCCTGGGCTAACTGGGGAGAATGTGAAGATGAAGTGTTGTTGGTGGTGAGGGTATCACATTATGTATCAGCCTGTGCCTAGTTATATATATATATAAAAAAAAAAAACTTGTGTAACTTTGGGTAAATCAAAATTAACTTTTGTGAGTTTTATTCTTGTCATCTGTAATAGAAGGGATTGGACTAGAATCATTTCTGTTCCAATGTCTTTATTCTAATAGTCTTTGGGCTTCAGGCTAAATTTATATTGATTTCCATTTAAAGAAGGAATGCTGGTCTTAAGCAGACTGCAAAACAAAGGAACCAGAGAAAAACTGCTTTAAACATGTTAAGAACTTGCAGAGGAATTGAGTGTTATTATTGCCCTTATTCTGGGGATCATAATAGAATTCCCCTGGGTGAGCTACCAAGCCTGACTCCTGGTATTTATTTTTTAAGAGAGGCTAAAGGCATTCCATGCTGAATGGATAAGAAGCCTAGTCAATGAGGGTAACCCATTCTTTAGGCCTCAGTAATTGTTTGGGGATTATATGGTGTCATGATAGGCTTCAGCTGCAGGAATTGTTAGAAAAGTGAACTCTGTTGGAGAGTAGAGCTAAACTGGCCAGATGTCAACTTGGGCCAAGGCTTCT
Organism: Lophiomys imhausi; assembly: GCA_907164525.1. Classification (NCBI taxonomy): domain Eukaryota; kingdom Metazoa; phylum Chordata; class Mammalia; order Rodentia; family Muridae; genus Lophiomys; species Lophiomys imhausi. The sequence goes on along the minus strand of CAJQZJ010001638.1, from coordinate 16,452,128 downwards.
CAAAGATGGAGGCCAGCCATGTGGGAGGCATGGGTAGGAGGGCTACAGAGCATAAGTAGACTCATCACTAGATGAGTCTCAGTCTCATTTAGAGTTGAGCATGACCCATTTTCTTATTCTCTGCATATTGAGTACTTGTTGGTCTGTGGGTGAGGTACCAAATGCTGCCAAAAGAAGCTGATCTGATAAGGGCTTAGTCCACAGGTGCAAAGGTAAGCACTGAGGGAACAGTTTGATACTTTGGCCATTATTAATATAACCGTATTAGGGGGGTTGTCCAGTTAACAGTACCAGTGAGTTCTGCCTTGTGGAGTGGGCTTTAATATTTTTAAGGGTATGTGAAAGAAATAAGAAAACTCTCTCTCTCTCTCTGTGAGTGTGTGTGTGTATGTATGTACATGTCTCTGTGTGTATATGTTCATGTCTCCTAGTAGATATGCATGCATGTGGTTATGTTGAAGCCGGAGGTCGACAATAAATAAATGTTTTCCTTGGTTCCCCTCTACCTTAGTATTTGAGACAAAAGCTCATTCTGAGTCTGGAACTCATGGATTCAGATGGATTGACAGGACAATGTGCTTTAGGGATATTACCAATTTCTGCTACCTTCCTCTTCATTGCTAGATGAGTGCTGCTATGCTAGGCTTTCATGTAGTTGCTGGGGATCTGAACTCAATTCCTCCTGCTTGCATGACAAGAACATTACCTACTGATCCATCTCTCCACTACTTTTTTTTTTTTTCTGGCAGTGAGATGACCCTGCAACAATGCTATGCATCTGGATTTCCAAGCTATGGTTGAAATATTGAAAATTCAGCTTATTTCCTGTTTTCTTCACTGCTTCCAACATTGCAAGAGAAGTTTTCTGAAAGCATTTAAATGTGGTCATTTCTTTCTCTGTAAGGCATGACACTTTTTGCTTTCACTCTTAGAATTTAGCCAAAGCATCTGCCAGTAGCATGGGAACTAGATTATCTGCCTTCTAAACAGTAGTTTGTGTTTGATTCAGGTTTCCCACATTAGCATTTGCAATTTTTTTCTACAAGTTTTGATAGACATATGAAATTAATGCTTCACTGAATGGTTTATCTTGCTGATAAATTAAAATATCCTACATATATATATATATTACATGATGGGGTGGTGTTAAGCATTCTAAATGTTAATTAATTGGTCCTGCTTGCTGTCTGTTACTTACATTGTCTCTGATTGGTTAAATAAAATGCTGAGGCCTGAGATTGGACAAAGACAGAGAAAGGTGAGACTTCCTGGGATTAGAACAAGAACCTTGCGTTTTACATAGAGGATTAGTTCATTCCAGCCAGGAGCAGGAAGAAGGAGGACACACATCATGGGTTAGAAAAAAGAACCTCACTCCACATGGCCAGGAACATCCACATAGCAGTCTAAGGGGATGTATATATATGGGGTCATATTTGTGTAATAGAATTAAGAGCTAGCTGAGGTGGGCCAAGATTGCTCAATTCAGGCCAATGCTTGTTAAAATCCACATGGTGACTGTGTGTACTCATTTATAATGACAGGTTAAGAATTAACTGTCTTGAGCTGACTAATGATAATATAAATACTGGTTAAATCATTCAATTAGCCTTTTGTTCTACAAATGACACCCAAATGTAATTTAGTTAATTTTTTCTACAATGTATAATATATATATATATATATTATCTTACTTTCCAGATTTCAGATTATTATACAGTATAAACACATGGCTTATTACTGAACACAAATAGAAATGGGATTAACTTTTTCCATAAAACATTAAACCCACCAAAGCAGCAAACTGCTGATGACAATGATGATGATGACAATTTAGAGCAACATTCAAGAATGATAATTGTGTGGGGATATTGGATAATGCACATGACAGGATATGTATATCTAGGCAAGTGAACTCTAATCCCATCAGAAATTATTTCTCTCTGATATGAACCCACTAGGCAAAATGGCCACACTTGTCTATTGGTATGTTACTGTAAAGTACCCATTCTAAATCATCCTATGTACAAAAGCTTGGACGGAAGTCACTCCATGGAATGTGACAGATTATACAAATAAAATGCATTCTCCAGTATCTTATTCATGAAAGAAAGGAGCATGTTGTGTTGCATTTGAGGGTTGTGATTGAGTTGGAAAGGGAAAGAATGGAAATGATGACAGTGTGCTGAATGACTGAATATGCACACACATGCATACATACTTGTGTATGTATATGACATGATATAAACACAGTTCTAACATATAAAATTCCCCCCAAAAGAAAAGAAAACCACATGGATCTTCAAGAAAGAACTCTATAAAATGGAATAATTCTGAATGCAAATATACAATTTCCTATGGTCTTGTATGATGCGTGTTTCTATGATAGAGAAAAGAGCTTTCACAATGGCAAACAAATGCTTATTCTGAAGTGCCACTTTACTTTTACCTTCTCCTTACTGGCTGGAAGTCTAGGCCCTGATCCAAATATTAGGAAGCTATAAAGTACACTGTCCTGGCCTGAAAGAGGCAGAGAATATGAAGCAGTTGGCAATTAGCACTGAAGATATAGAGAGGATATTCTTGGTATTGGCACACACTGTCTATCTGGTTGCTCATTTGGGCACTACAGACTTCAAATGACAGAGCTAAAATTCATATCTACAGGGAAAGAGTTTTAAAAATGTTAGAATGCAGTCTGTCATGTTAGGATCGAAGATGCTCTGGGACATCCAAGTTACCATCAGCACTAGAAAATCTGAATCAAAATTCATAAATTCGTAAGCATGAAACAAACAACAGGGTCTTCTCCCTTAAGTAAGGATGGGGTGGGCTAGAGAGATGGACCAGTTGTTAAGGTGCTGACTTTGTACTCACGAGGATCCAAGTGG